>JAPQRN010000012.1:16901032-16916576 GCA_037367275.1 Coranthus polyacanthus
GTGTGTGTGTGTGTGTGTGTGTGTGTGTGTGTGTGTGTGTGTGTGTGTGTGTGTGTGTGTGTGTGTGTGTTTCTAACCAGGCCAGCTGGTGATGCGCGGCTGAACTCAGCGAGGACCCGGGCCTCTCCGAAGGCGTTTACCAGCACCCACATGACCGGGAAGAGCAGCGGCAAGATGGGAAGGACACCCATCAGCTGCAAACACAATGACACACACTTAACTCTTAACTCAATGGTTTGATCGACTTATTAATGAAAGAACACTTTAACAGCAAAATAAATACTACAGTCTTTAATATGTTTCCATTTTAAGTTGCGGGTGGCTGTACCTGAAGTTGAAAGAAGTTGTAGCAGGCAGGGGTGAGGCTGGGTGCATCACAATAAAAGCGGATGGTGTTGACTAACAGGAAGGCCACCTGAAGGTAAAGATCAGAAAACACTCAGTGGGTTAAACTTACAAAACATTACATTTGGGCTCTTTTAACTTTCCAAGTCAAATGTGACCCTTTTTCAAAAGTTTCTATTTCAGCCTTAAGGTTCTCTTCCACCAAATGCCCAATAACATGGAATGGATAACATAATACGTTCATTACTTTGATTGAATTATGGGTGTTTCATTCAAATTTATAGCATCTGTGATCTTCACTGCTCAAAATGTAATGTAAATGAAGTATATTTACCCACAGATTCCAAAAAGAAGTGAAAAAGTTGTGGTAATGAGTTGGTATAAACAACAACTCCAACTCCATGCCAACACTGGGCGACAATTTATACTTTATGCTTAATAAACAAAGACTAAAGTTGCACAGTCAATGGGAAAACAATACAAGGGTTAAAGGGACAACTAGTGATTAGAGAAACTCACCAGAACAACAGGACAGACTAGCTTGGTGATAACTGACTGCACTGTGAAACGCTCATTATCCAGCACTGTGATTGGCCGAGACAGTGCCAACTCCAGACTGTTCCTGTTAAAGAAAATGTTTAGATTAATTACATAATGCCAAAACGCCTTTTTTGATGTGGGGCAAGGTTTGGGGCATAGGCAGACACACAGAGAAAAGCCACATCTCCACAATCAGGTTTCCTACCGGACTATGTCCAGGACTGGAGTGCGGACCACTCTGAACAGACGGTGTTGCTGCGGACTCTGGGGCCCTCTCTTCTCATTGGCTCGGGGAGAAGGAGGCGGGGAGAACGGGGGGAATAAATCTCCTGGCTCCAACACAATGTGCTCATCATCCTGAGCAGAAAAAAGGCATTACGTTTGTCAGCTTGTTTAGTTTTACAAGGCCATTGTGTACTAACTGATCACCAGTCTTACTGAGCAAACTGAATTTACAGCAGCAGTGTTTTTATTCATCATGGATTAGGATGTTTATTGGGTCTGGGTGTTGTTTGGATCTAGAGTCAAATTTCCATCAAGTTTCCATTACTGTGCCAGACATACAGAGAGATATTTCTTATTGGAAGGTATTCTCACATTAACTTTGGCTTTTATTGTAAATTGTTGTCTTCACCCTAATGTTCAAGGTGTTAATCTCTCAAATGTTTTTTTCATTTTATGTTTCTATCTGCTTCAGAGGCTGAGAAATAAAGGTTTTAGTGAACACTGAAAATTCTGAACAATCTTTCAGAACATCTTCAGATATTAAGACACATTTTAGAATACTTTTTTTACAGAGTCTTCATGGGTTAATGGTCTTATTTTTAACCGTTTTACTCTTGTGAAGCCATGTGTGACCTTGTGCTGTGAAAGGTGCTATACATAAACTTTAACAAACAGAAGCATGTGGTCGCCTTGGATTGAACAATCCCCCAGTACCGCTACACGAATTTAAGGTATCTGAATTACAGCTCTCAAAGGTTTGAAAACTGTATACTCAGGATGACTGGAGGTGTGTTAGTTAACTGACAATGTGCCACACGAGGGAGCTTGTGAGTAATTCTGTTTAATATTTCACAGAGCACAGACTCACCTTAATCCCTCTGAGAGATGCAAAAGCCTCTTGTCCTGGTCTCAGTGCGATGATGTCCCCTTCTACGAGCAGACTGACGGGCAGGTTAACCAGCTGGGAGTCCCGGTAGGTCCAGTGAAGGGACCACGATGGGGAGGAGGGTGTGTACAGGTCCGGGTACAGAGAGGGAGACCAGCGCACTTCACCCACGCAGCCTGACAGATAGTCTGTAGTAACAGGAGATAAAGACACGAGTGCACTAGTAAAGAGAAGATGAATGATTACTCTGTGATGACCCAGTTCCTCAGTAAGTAATGCAAGGGTCCAATGAAAAGGTGTGATAGATTAGAAGAGAGACAGTTTTAACAGAAAGTGTTTTGGACTGCTGTCGTACTCAGAGCTTAGACTATTATATCTAGCTGATGCTAGACGTAACAGGATGCTAATCAATACTAAATGCTTTGATACCTCTCTCAAATCCTCAGACATCCTTTGACTTGATCCGAAAATCAATCACTCAACCGCATGGGTAAGCTCAAATTCATTTCAGTATCTCCTCAAGAAAACAGAGATGAGCCCAAGTACTGAAATTCAGTACAGTGGAGTAATTACATGGATGTATTATTAGGACTGGACACCAGACCACCGCTCAGACTTGACACCAATTCCAACTGGCACCACTTCTGGTAGTGCATCGAAAAAAAATCTCCTGCAGCCCAAAAAGCATTTTGCCCATAGACCACAATGATAGAAGAGCCATGTGCAAAACTGCTGACAGGACACCTACAACTGCAAAAAAGGTCAGATATTATTCTGTTTATTATCAATTTTTATAACATGGAGGCATTTTGGGGTCTGGAATCCAATTCTAAAAATAAATCAATGAATAATTAGTGAATTAATTCTTACAGTGATCTTGACTTTTTTACCATCAAAATCAAATCAGTTCATCCTTGAGTCAAAGTGAACGTCTGTGGAAGAAATTTTGTCTAGGCGTTCCTGAGATATTGCATTCACGAGAATTATCAGAAACTGATGTACAGTGGGACACATGGACAACCCAAAAACATAATGCCTCCAGCCATGGTTATCACCACGGCAGAGACAAAAAACACAGGTTTTAAACCACTGCGTGATTATCCAGTTTTTTTTACACAATCCTGAAGACTCACTGTGTTCATTTTGATAAGGAGACTAACAGTTCCATTGTGAACAATGTTAAGAATGACTTTAAGAAGCTAAGTGAGGAAGAGAAGCACACCAGAAAAAGAAGAATCACTGTGTGCATGAAGGACAAATGCTGTAACTTTAGTCGATTTGAGCTGGTGAGTAACAGGTCTGACTCACCATTGAGCTGTGTGATGATGCCCCTGAGACGACGAACCATCTCACTCTTCTTCAGCCTCTCCTGGCGTCCGACCAGCAGCAGGTTCAGCAGGAAAAGGAGGAGGAGGGCTGCGGCGTTGGCCAGCTCGATACCAGAACTGCGCATGGAAAAACAAGAAAGGCACATGAACTGTATACTGGATGCGACAAATCAAACGTAGAAAACAGCATTTCTGTTTTACACATGCTCATTATAAAGATTAAAAGGAAATGGATACAGGCAAGTGTGTTAGCAAACAGTGTGACAGCTGGTGTTGTGTGGCTGCAGACAGATTACAAATTCTCACTTCTCTGATTATCTTCACTGATTGCTTTTCATGAAGATACTATAGTTACTAAGTGCATGAATAAGCATGGCTGAGACTGAAACATGGAGTAGAGGTCGACTGATAGTGGATTTTTAAAGGCTGATATAAAAACGATAGTTTGGAGGAGGAAAAAGGCAATTAACTGGCCAGTACCAGGCGCCTTCCTGAAAAAATTCAACACTGTTGGAAATTAATCTTTGACTATTTTAAAAACTGGATAAACACTGAACTGAACAACTAGGTTAAAGTAATACACACCTGAATAAATAAATGAATCTGGAAATGAATATCAAACTATGAAAAGCGGAGTGATTTTTATTTTTTCAAGCTATTATTTTCCCTCAAAGTCAGCAATTCCAGTTGAGAAGCCCAATATTAGCTAATAGCCACTATCGCTGCCAAGTTCTGCCGATCCCAATAGTTATGTAAACGTGATATGCAAAACATCCTATTGGTGGCGATTAACTGGTCAAAAAGAGTCACTGGTCTCTCATCTCTTAACATGCTAAAATCAGAAATAACTGGATGAAGAGCTGCACCGCGTTTCCTGATGCAGACTCAGTATCACAGACACTCTGGGACAGGGCAGTCGAGCTGAAAAGAGGACACCTACCTGCCCTTTGGCTGGCTGCCATGGCAACAAAAAAATCCCAGCACCACCAGAAGAGTGAGGGCAGCACCCGGCCAGTGGAGACAGGAGTGACGGTTGCCATGGTAAAGAAAGCTGTTCACCCATTGTTCCTATTGAAATGTAACAAATAACTATTAGTAACTAATACGTTATATATAGTGTGTTACTCCTTCACCTTGAGCCACTTCATTTCTATTGTTACCTGTCATTATCAGTCATTTCTTTCATAAACTATTGTTAGGTTTATACTATACTAGTGGCATAATATGAACAGAAAATGACATCACTGATTGTAATTATTAGCATGACAATTAATCATCTCTAAAATTTCATTATCATAACAACCAGGGTGGAGGCAGCTAAGATGATGAATGGTTCAAAAACATTGCAATCGTGACTGCAAACAGGATTTGTTAGAAAGGGACGGAGAATATTTCTGCAAACAGAAGTCAGTTATTGTTGGACTTTTGAATACAACAACATAATGAATACCCTGAGCTTTCGGACAAGGCTGTGCACTTTGTCCTTCCTTTTGTGGCCACATCTTTGTGTGAGAAATGCTTTTCTTCCCTCACTGTTATAAAAACAAAATACAGAAGCAGGATGGATGCAGAGCCAAAGCAGAAACTGAAGCTGACCTCGACTGATCCAGACATCACAGGACCGAGCAGACACACTGTTCTCATTAGGCTCATGTCGATAGTCACCAATGTGCTGGTGTACTTTTCCTATGTTATGGTAAACCTAATTACAATCACATTGTGGGGACATAAAACTGGTCCCTTCAATGTAAAAATCATTAAATGTGAGGGTTAAAACTTGTCTTGTTTTAAGGTTAAAAAGGTTACGGTTGGGGTATGTCTCTGCAAAACTAATTTAAGTCAAAGTACAGTCCCTTAAAAGCATGAAAATCTAATGTGTAATCGAATGTGTGTGTATGACAGCTATGTGGAAGTGTTGAAGCAACAGCTCTAGTTCAACTCGTCTGTACAGCAGGGCCGTCGCTGCCAACAGTCAACTATGAATGATATTCTTATCAGGAATAAATTTGTCCCCAGTGTGAACAGTGAATAGCTGAACAGGACAAGCCTTCACTACTGTATTTTCAGTCATAATGGTGTCAATTTGAGGGCCAAATAGAGGTGGTACATAAGGAAAAATGTTTGTGGACTGAGTTAGGCTAAGGATTAGGATTAAGGGAGTGACTGTAATGAACAAAACATGGCTGATGGTAGCGTGAGTACCTGTGCAGAGGTTCGTCTGCGTGCAGCCCTCTGGTGCTGCTCCAGCAGGCTGCTGAGCTGGTCCCGCAGCTTCCCCAGAGCCTGACCAGTGGACAGGCCCAGAGTCACCGCATTCTCCTCCTGCAACAACACACACACAGCATCCCTGTGACAAAATAATCCCCAGCAACACAAGTAACATACAGTACATTACACAGATTGGTCGACTTTATACTGTATGTTATTTGTATAATTTTAGATTTTTAAAGACTGATATAATACTTACTGACACTGCAAGAAATTACGAGTTCAAAGTAATCCCTCAATAACTCTAGAACTGATCACCAAACCAGCTGTAAGTGGGACCGATTTTGTTTTCTGAGCTATTATTTATTATTTAAATTTACAGCTGACACAGTGTAGATTGATACAGCGAAGGGTCACAATAATGATATCATGAGTTTTAGTAATAGGATGATTCTATAATAGATTTGAATGCACCTTCTATATTAAATTAAAATAGATCTTGCATTTTGGACCATCTGAATTTGTCATCTGATCTGTTTTTCAGAGGGGCCGTACAGATCACATCATTAAATAAATAAATAACAGCGCTGTCCAAACATTGCTACTGCCTCGTATACACTCTAAATGGGCCAAGTGACTGTGTAATGACAGTATTTTACAGGGAGTGTTGCATCATGGGCAGGATTGTCCCTACCATTATAAGATTTAGGTGCAGCAACTAAGTATTTCTGCCTAGCACCTAAGCCGAGGAAACAGAAGAACTCGGGAAAGAGAAGATACCAAATAAACCTGAATAGACAGTGTTTTTTTTCCTGAAAATAAGGATTTTAAAAGTGGGTGTCATCTATTACTCACAAAATTGTAATTGTGTTGTGACTTTATTTAACAAGCAGATTTGTTTACTGTTTCTTTAAGCCATTTTCAAAACACTGTAATAATATGAATCCAAGATTATGACTTTTTTTTTTGTCAAATAGCCTCAACAGAAAGCAATCACAATACCGAAACCCTCCACAAACCTAGAGAAAACAGTGATCGTGAATAAGCTAATGAGTGACTCGGCACTAAAAGTGTTTAGTTAGTTCACTTTAATCTGCAGGAGTTTGTGCAATGGCTTCTTCTGACACAAGCGAAATAATGTAAATGAGGTTGGATGTTAAACAGGTTCACATCGTCTCCCTACAGTCACTCAGCTGCTGGTGGCTGTGGTAATACTGCAGTAATACTGGTTTTAAATAGATGCTTTGCCAAAGCAACAGCACAAAACACGATTGTGTGTTTACATGTTTGTGTTTGTGATTTTTTTTTTAATGATTATTATATATTATTAATATTTTCCACTCATTGCGAGACTGTGGCAAGTCATAATGAGAGAGGAAAGATGAAAACACTGTCACAGCTTTATGGAAGAAACAGATTATGTAACGCAATATTAAACTACATCGACTGAACTCAATTGTCTCATTTTATATCTTGTTGGAAAAATAATCGATACACCTTAAAAAGTCGTTATACTGCACCACCCTAGCGAGAAGTAAAATATCCCAAACTCCTTATGATTAAATGACAATATTTCCCTGTAACGCATTAGGCTAAAGCAGCATGAAAGAGGCAGAAAGGCTCCAACACATACTGCGATCACTGTTTGATGTTCACCCTGTCAGCAATCCAAGCATTAATTTCACACTCATACACAAACACAAAGCTAAGTGGCACACCCAGTGACTGTTGAAAAAAGGGAATAGATAAAAATGAGAATGAATAAAGAGGGACAGTGTTACACATCTTTCTTCTATGATGCATTTTTTTTCAACCTGAGTCTGTGTAGTAGAGTTGTATGATGTCCAGCGCTCGCCAACCGACAGATTCAGTCTTTACAGCAATTGGCCATTACTGTCATCGGCCCTTTTTGTATATCAAATAAGGTATTCTTCAGGTCCGGACCATGCAGTACAAATTAACATGTTTTTAATCAGCAAAGGCAAAGGCACACAGAGCCACGTCCGTCAATGGGAAAATGACCTTTTCCCACGCCCCAAGTCAATGTGAGGATGTGCGTGTCTGCAGTAGCCAGTACGTCCACACACAGAAAGACAGAGGCTAATATAAAAACTCACAATCACATATACACACACAGTGTTCAGCTCTGAAGCTCTGCATCCCACACAGCTGAGCTATAAATACCTCCCATTTCCCCGGAGTAACAAAGCCTTGTCAACAAAACTCCTCCAGACAGACGCAAACATAGAGATACGAGAGTGCCACCTCCCCGAGAAGAGCTACGTTAAGCTTAGATCCTCACCACCACATCAAGAGCATTTAACATAACATAGAGACTGACCTCTCAGCAAAACAGGCAAGAATCATCTGCGTTACATAATGTAGCCTTCACAGAGAACAACTTTAATTTGTTCAGCCACAGAGTGACAGACACAAACAGGAGACGACATGACAACACAGCAGACTTACACTGCTCGTCTTCCTCAGACAGATGCCTCCTGTCACTGTCCACACCATGACGGCCCTGCCCTGCTCTGACACCTTCAAATCTGTACTGGACCTACTAGAGTGCTGTTTAATGACGAGAGCTGTTCCATTTCAGGAGCTGCTTCTCAAACAGCCTGCTCATGTCTACAGTCAGGAGAGAGCTGGTGATGCTGCAAAACCTCACCCAAATTTCCCTCGTCACTGGGCTGCAGACAACGGAGCCCAGCGTCAGAGCACGCTGCCAGCTGGACTCCCATTCAAAAAACATCGAGTCTGGCTGCCTCTACTGGCACTCAGCGGGCCTCGTTCAGTTCAGCGAGGTTCAGCAGCTGGACAGGACGCTAAGCAACAAAACCACAACTGCAGAGGAGGGGGTGACACGGGGCACAGAGTGTGAGGGGAGAAAAGAGGCGCTTTGGTGACAGGAACAATGCCAACCTGCCCTGGACCACCACAAACAGGCTTTATTCCACTCTGACCAGCTTAGCACAATTTGCACTTACAGAGGGAAGCAGACAGGGAGACTACAGTGAGAAAAATGACACTGGAAATATGAAAGTATAGCAAAAAAGGATGGGATGGATAGCAAGATGGTGCAGATAACCGTTGTGTTGTCATATTGCACTAATGACAAGCCAACCACAAGGGATGGCAAGCAACCACTGCTATGATTTCTCATGAAAAGCTGAAAAAACAAACAAACACAGAATTATTGTCCTAATTTGTCACCTGATCTGCTTTTCAGAGGAATCATATGGATAATGTCATTAAAAAAATAAATAAGAGCACTGTTCAAACTTTCATGTGCCACTATTATTCCATTTAAATGAGCCAAGTACCTGCACATTACGGTGTTTTACAGAGAGCGTTGCATTATGGGTTGGTAGCATTAAAGTTGCTGGGCTAGTGAGTGTATGTAAGTCCATTTATACTGATTCTTTTGAGTCTTTCCTATGTGAACGTGTTTTTTAAAATAACTCTTGAACCATAGAGCTGTACATTGCAGTCAAGTTGCTTTATATCCACCTGTTTCTTGATGGAGCTGCATGTACAGATACAGGCAAGTTTTGTAGTCTTTATGCACATTTCCTGCCTTCATCCATGTGAAAAAGTGTGACTTGTGATGCAACAAAATAAACTATAAACTTTTTCCTATCACACCATATATATATGTATATTCATATTCCACACAGCCCTTTGAATCATTTGAATCCTTTGAATTTATTTACCCCAACTGCACTTTGTCAATCTTAATAATTAAATTAATTTAAAGAGAGTTAGTGGTTGGCTTTTCCTTATGAGAGAAGGAAGCCATTGTACTGTAGTTAATGTTTTGATAAAAATCAGAGCTAATGCAATAGAAGATGCATATTATATAACTGTCCTATTATTAATTCACATGATTACATTATAGTGAACTGTTAACCATATTAATCAACACCATGTCAGGTCATTCTAAAGTGCAGAGGAAAAGGTGTACTCTACCTCGACGACGGGTAGAACATTCATATCTGCCTGAGAAGGACAGCTACACACTCCTGCCTGTACTGTTATGAATAAATGATTATATAACACAACATTACACATAGGTGGGACCTGCGATAAAAGAGGTAAAAGAGCTCTTCTTTTGAGTTTGTTGAGCAACAGGTTGGAGCCACGTTTCCGTTTCTCCATGCATTCTGTGTTGACCCAGAAGTGGCTGGTTGTGAAATGCCTCACCTACACATCTATGTTTAACTCAAGAGCTTTGACTGTTTAACCCTTCTGATGACTCATCTGAAATACAGTGGAAAGTGCTTACAGTGATTACATCTGTCCAGGTCAAACTGATCATTATAGGTGGATGGTTATTATAACCAAACCTTTCATTTGTCACCCATCTGTAAATCTCAGTAATACTCAGTTAGTCATAATGAGTTTATTGACCTTGAACTGTTGGCAAGCATGTTTTTATAGATATTTCAGTACCTGCTATGTGCATGTATTTCATAAATGTAAGTAATTTCTGTTATTTACAACTTGGAATTACAAGTAGCACAAGTGTTTCCCACTCTGCTTGTATGAAGGTTCAAAGGAGGAGGAGGACAGAACATGAACACTGCAATAGCCTGACTGTTGCCTCAACAGCCTCCCCATGCAGTTTGTTAAACACAAACTGACCAGTGGAAGTTTTAAAACTCATCTACCAGGCTTACTGCTGACCCTTCTGCCTTTCCCCATCACAGGGGCATCAGATGACCATGCATTATCAATCCATTTAACAAGGGCGGCTTCAACCACAGGTGCGCATTAATTTTCTTACGTTTTTCATTAAGAGAAAATTATTTTAAAGTGCATGCAGCAGCCTCAGGTATGAAAACACACAAAATGAACACTGTAAGCTGACTTCTTGGTTACTACAAGCAAATTATTTAAACAGCATATGTATGGGAATGATTCTGTTTTGGGGTGCACTGATATGTAGGACAAATATCGGTATCAGACACATTTCTTTGAAACGTGAATTTGAAAAATTGTATTTTTAGGAGAACATGTTCAAATAAAAGGCTGAAGTCAATAATGTAGAAGTTATAGCTATTATTTATTGGAAATTAATGACCAATCAGAAAATAATCAATGGATTAATCAACAAGTTGCAGCCTTAGTGCAGACCATAGACTGTATAAAAGAAGTGGATGGAGAAACCATGATGTCACCCATTGGTTTTTGGACTGCTGTTTTGAAGCCAGGAGTTTACCTACTGGGCGTCATCATCTTAATCTGTTCTGAGACAGAATTGACCATATTTGGACAACAGGGTGGAGCTGGGGAAGTGCGAGTGGTGCTCAGTGACTTATGGCTAAATACTAACTTGCTGACACAATAAAACAGTATATCTCATCAAACATTTGCATAACAAAATCATATGACGGTTGGTCTTGTTAGTGTAACTTAGGTACCACAACTACAGTAGAGCTGTCTGTCAGGAAAAAAAAAACAGAAGTTCTGAAAGTCAACTCAGCAGGCAAGTAAACTGGCAAGCAAACTGTCAAACACACCTGTCAATCAAAGCCCGACACAGCAGACATCAAAGAGTGCAGCAATAATTTACAAAAAGACCACCAGTACACTCATTTGAGGGTCCAAATACAGCAAACGAGGCTGGAATGACTCCTGGAAGAAATGTATTGGCTTAGTATATCTAGAGAAATTCTAGTAAATCTAGAAATTCAATGGATGCCAATTGGAGCCAGGCTTTTCTAGAGGCAGTATCAGTAGTGTTACACTTTAAGATTCTTCAACATTAGCTTCATTTTCAAGCTGTGGTTGTTGACCCTTGGTGTAGACTAACCTTGAATCAGAGACACCCTAGATGGCGAATTAGACCAATTATCCACTAGTTTGGGGCATTAAGAGTACAAAAAACCTTGGAAAAACACAAACACCTTGCAGTATGAGCCCTCTTATCAGGGCGCTCACAATCCCATGGGTTCTATTTGTTCAGTTAACAAGTCTTCCCTTCAGGGACATTAAAGGATCACAGGCAGATGTTTAACTGAGCAACCAAACTCACCCGCTTCTTATCCTGCGGCTCCATGGCAACTACAGCCACTCAACATGCTCTGCTCCTCAAGCAGCCAACGCCACCTGGCAGAGCCTTGTCAGCACCGCTCTGCGATATCCAAATGTGGACGCTGCACACTCGAGGCTCTCGGGGCGTCTTCCTGTCAGCCTGCCGGCTGTGGAAGCTGCAGATCGAGCAGAGGCCGAAGGCAGCCAGGTGTGGCCTCGGTCCCCCACCCGGCAACACCTCCTGCCACGCCTCCTCTGCCAGTGTGACAGGAGGCTCAGCAAACCTGCACACACCAGCACAAAAAGTGGGGAACTCTGGGCAAAGAGGCTTTGGTTTGGAGGATTAATTGTGGCTCGGGTTCATAGGATTCCTCTTCATAACATTGATGTGGATATCTGTAGAGAAATGACAAAGAACAGGCATGTTAAACTGGAATGGCACCTACTTCCTGCAGCACTTTATTAGCTCAGACTTAATTTGGCTATTGTCTGCGTTCACTTCTGTGGTGTCATGCAGTAAGGTACTGTGGCTACCCAGATGTTAGCATAATAGCTCTATTGAAAGCACACCAAGGCCCTGAATCTACTGACACCAGATCCAGTCACTCTGACCACATACGCAGCTTCCACTGGCACAAAAAACCCCAGTGAACCCCAGAGTCAGCAGTCTCCATTGGCAAAGAGTTGACAGCACTCAGCCAGAGAGACAGAAGAGAACAGAGGCAGACAGAGCGAAGGGTGAGTGGGTGCACAGACTACAAAGTAAGACTATCCAAGAAACATTAAAACCAAAAGTCAGGGAGCTGCTGGGCCTGAGGGAGGGGTGGAAATGTAAAGTCAGCCATAAACTGATTTGAAGATGAGAGAGGGATTCACTAACTATTTTAGTTAAGACTTACAATGTGATGAGACAGAAATGCCCGGCCTCATCTCTTAAATCTACTCTTGGCTGTAGTTCTCTCCTCAGCTAAATAGCCACTTTACCTGAAATAGCCACTATAACCATTCTTAATTGCGTCCTGCCAATTAAAACTAGCCAGAGTGCCAACAAATGCCACTGACAGTAGTATCCATGATTAGGCCTACCTGACCTACTGTTCCCAAATAGGGCATCATTACAACAGGCTGAATAAATTTAGCCAGGTAATCCTTGTTGGACGAGCCAAACAACTTTCAGTGGATTGTAGTCTGCGTGGGAGTAAGAATAACTCCGGACGTAGCGTTAGATGTTAAACGTCCAGATGATATCAGACAGATGATAATGATATCACCTCCGTGTATAAATTCATGATATCCGTGCATAAAATTGACCTGTCTATGGTGTAACCTTTACCGTCTACAAGCGCAGGAGTTACAACATGGTGTAAACCCGTTGTTGTACCAACGTTTAGGGGGTCTTAAAAAGGGAAGGACGACAACCCCATAACACTGCATTTTAATGTATGTTGCATGAAAATTGTCCCAATTTCCGCCGAAATGACTAGAGTACAACGTCGGCGTTAACGGGAAACGGTATCGAGAGCCACGTTTTCTTTCTTATGCAGACAGAACACGAACTGACTGTAAAACTGTTTGAGATGTAGCTACTGTAGTTGTTGTAGCTAGTTACAGAGCTGTCCATACACAGTCGATGGCATCGCGGGTAAACGTCCCCTTCCCTGGATGTCAAAGGCAGATGCTAACAGAAGCTTCGTCCAAACTACATCTACACTGCGGCAGTATTTGATTAGACAACGCAGCCTGTCTTTATATATTACTCGTCAGTGAACTCACCCTTCTTTTTCTCCGGCTGGTCGTTAAAATCCCTTAAAAACGATGCCTTACGCTCGGGTATAAACGTAGTTCAATGCCTCTACTCTACAGCAGCAGCCATGTTGAGAAGCGTCCTTCTGCCTGGAAGAAGAGATAGTGTGATATCATTGGACGGCGCGAGAGTACTCTGTTCTCTGATTGGCTGAGACGAGAGTGGGCGAAATCTGTTTGTTTACGGTTCTATTTTGAAATAGGAAACTTCAATATTTTATGGATTATGGTTGTTTATCGCTATTACATGAATAAGTATACCACAATATAGAAGTACAATTTTAATCGCTAACCTGCACAATTGCAAAAAAATTGTACTCATTGCCTGTTAGTTTTAGATAACTTCATGAAGTTAACGTTTTAGAGCTGAATTTTACGATGGCACATGAGGAAAATGTGCAGTTTATGATTAAAGCAAATAATAAATAAATACTAACAAACGTATGTAGTGTAATTAAATTTTTATTTGCTAAAGTTCAGTTAAATCTACTGTGAAAAAGTCTGTAAAAGTCACTGTAGTCTATCAAATCAGGCAACAATACTTTGAAAGAGAACATAGAGAACATACATCAGTATTTGTTTCTTTGTTCAGCCATTATTTAAGTATTTATTTATTCTCATTTTTGGTGCACAAAGCTTAAATGGTTCAAGAATAAAAACAGGCCCGTTGGTCAAAAGCTGCAAGGAAAAAAGAGGAAGCAGAAGTTAATGTGTGCCAGACAAAATTCGTAGTGTTCACTTTTTAACCAGCTTCATCGCTCTGTGAAACTAAGAAAAACAGATGCATAAACCTTAGTTTTTAAGTTTGCGTGAGAAAACATTTGGGACACATGAGAGTGTAAATTTAAAGTGACACTTCTAGAAGCACAATAGCCTGGAGTCACACTGTTTCACAACACTTGAATACCTAACGGCGTTTACACGATATGCATTTAATACGTTTATCTTAAACTGAGTGCAATCTGAATTTTTTTCACAAGCTGTCAACATAATTTAATGAGTGTGTAACTGATGCATAAAGCATTAGTGAATCAGTTATTATACATCAACGAAGCCATTAGTTGCTGTGCCGGTTTCCACACCATGTGATGTCCTTTAGTTTATGCTTTAGGCCTTGTTTGTGTTACACTTACAACATGCATCTTATAATTGCCAACACGTCCACACATATCTTTACACTGCTGACGCTCATCTTCACACTCCACACTTATATTAATCATTTAATTAAATAAATATCGGCTTATCCAGGTCATGGGGGCAGCAGCCTAAGCCCGTCCACCTCCTCCAGACCCTCAAGGATGACAGAGGCGTTCTTAAACCAGCTGAGAGATATAATCCCTCCAGCGTATCCCAGGGCCTCCTCCTGTCTGGACACGCCCAAAACACATCATCCTAGGTGGCATCCTAACCAGATGAGCCATGTCAACCGGCTCCTCTTGATGTGGAGGAGCGGCGGCTTTTCTCTGAGCTCCTCCCGGACAACCAAACTCCTCACCTTATATCTAAGAGATAGCCCGGCCACCCTTCAGAGGAAACCCATTTGTGCCACTTGCGGCTGCAGTCTCGTTCTTTCAGTCACTACCACAGCTTGAAATGTAGTGGAGTGTAGCAACATAGACCGACCAGTAAATCAAGATCTTCCCTTTGTGGCTCAGCTCCCTCTTCACCACAACAGGCCTGTCTGTACTCACAACACCTATTATCTGTGCACACAACATCTATTGCACTCTCTGTCCATCCTGGAAGAGGGATCCCTCCTCTGTGGCTTTTCCTGAGGTTTCTACCATTTTTTTCTCCCCGTAAAGGGTTTTTCCTCACTCAAACTGAGGGTCTAAGGACAGAGAATGTTGTATATTGTATGGATTATAAAGCCCTTTGACGTCAATCTGTGATTTGTGATACTGGGTAATATAAATCAAATTGGATCGAACTGAACAGACCAGTACGAAAATCACGTTATGTTGGCTCTCTATATACACTTATCTCATGGCCACAAATGCGTCAAAACGAGGGAACGGGTTAATAAAATGTGGCCACAAATTTATTTAACCCTCAGTTTGACCTGCATACACATGGACACACAGAAACCTGCCCACACACACACACACAGATAATGTTACATTGTTCTAATCTATTGTTTGATGTCACTCTTTACCCTCTGTCATGTGAC
>JAPQRN010000012.1:16920851-16943973 GCA_037367275.1 Coranthus polyacanthus
ACTGTGATTTTCTGAGATAAGGCTCTTTTCAGTGCAGTATCATGAGCGCTGACTAGCTGATAATGTTGATAGTTGGTGGGGCATGTTGGCTGTCTTGCTAGCCGCTAATAGGCGTGGCTAGTGGCACAGCATATCTACAAACCACAGATTTGAAGTTTAAATGACTACATTCCTGAAAAAAACTTTTGTTCTGTGACACAACAACAGTGGGATTTAGAAAACTGTCTAGCTTTAAGATAGCTTGAAAGCAATAGTAACATTAATCTTCTTCTTTCTAACATTGCATTGGTTTACCTATGAATGTATGCAGACCCATACAGTACCAGGACTAGCACCTGACTAGAACTAGCACCAGGTTTGTATTGGTGGCTAAAGGGTATGAGAGTATTTGCTACTTTCCTCTGTTGTATATGAATATAAATTCAACTTATTTGGCTTATTTCCTGACTTTTCACAGACTAAACTTTGGGCTGTCCCTCCTGTCCCTTAGCTCCCCAGGTTTGTCCTTCTGTGATGTTGATATGTGGTCTCATTGCAGGTAACAGAGAAATGCCTCCATCTGTGCCCAAGCAGAAGAAAAAGGCCCAGCAGTACAAAGGCCAAAAGAAAAGTGAGTAGTTCACCTTGTACTGTCCGATATGGTTTTCTCCACTCCTCTTGGCCTTCTCTTTTTCCCCTACCTCTTCCTGTCACTGGCTACACTTGTGGTGGGAACTCTGCTGCTCTTTGAGTGGTCACATTACCTGTTGGGTTTCAGGAATATGTTCATTTGACCTTTTGTGTCACATTGCGGGATGCTGTGAAAAGATGAAATGAGTGTCTTTGCCCGTTTGAGTGGTATTAACACATACCCTGCACAGCTGGAGATACATGGAAAAAGTAGTGTTTGAGATACTTCAGGTGTTTGACAGCAGAGGCCTGGTCTTGCATTCAGATGTAGGTCCAAAGCTTCAGATCTCAGTAGCAGATGCTAAAGCTAAACTGTTACACTCTTTGCTGACTGAGTTTATATGGAACTGTTCGGCTGCCGATATTAAATTTAATAACTGACAGAAATCTAAATTTTATTTTCCATCTCTGTACCATAGTATGTGACCAAAACCAAATTCAACTTACATTCATTGTTGCACTGCGTGACATGTTCTTCTTTAGGAAACAGAAAGGAATGCTAGTTTTTAACAACAAAAAAAGCTCCCAAGTCTAACTCAACCATCACTTCTTACTGCCTCTGGTGGTAGCAGACGTGGTTGCAGTTTCCTAAAGTGAAGCTACACTTCTGTCTGTTTTCCACAGTCCATCTTTCACGCTGTTGTAATTGCAGCATTGCATGTTAGTTTGTATCGAAACCAGATTGTAGATCGAAACAAATGGACACACAGACTCACGTAGACAGGTCCTGGCTGGAATTGATCCGCAGAACCAAAATTCAACTAACTTACTGCTAATAAATCCCCCTGAATCTTACACACTTACATACCTTTTTGAAGGAATTACCAAAATCGTGACAGATTTTATTTTAATATTGACAGCCGTTGGCTTCCATATTTTGGTTGTTGTCGTAGCTCTGCTCATGGTAGCTAACGATGCATCTGCTTACTTGGGTCTGACAGTGAGAGTTCAGCTTACCAGGGGCTTATTCAGATGGGTATATGAACGCAAGTGACAACAGTGTGAGGTTCAATACAGTTTCACCCTACGCTCTGACCTTTGAACTTTCCTTCCTGACACATACATCTGAACTCTGCCAACACGTGCCAGTTGAACTTACCCCTTGTGTGTAATAAGCCCCTGGTAGCTTACCCGAGTCTGGCTTGGTGTTTAGAGAGGAAGATTCCGGTTGGTCGACGGCCCTTCAGTCAGGCAGGCAGGAGGAGGAGCTTCTCGGGGGACGAAGAGCAGAGCCCGCCCCCTTACCCTGCCCAGGGGCCCACTCGGCCCCCCCGGCCCCGAACCCACCTCCACCAAACCCACAAATCAGGTAACGGCACACTAACGTTAAAACCAGCACGGCACTGAGCCCTCTGAGGCTCGACGGAGTTTTTAACAAGAACAAGTCCTCAGAGTCCCGGCGACTGGGCCTCGCCGTGGAGCTGGATGCTGCTGATGCTGCATGTTCTACTGTTAAACCAACTTTATTCATTGTCAGTGATGTCTCATGAGTATTTCCCATGCCACTCGAGGTCTAGAATGATACTGCACTATTCATTTACATTTTGAAAGTCCGGCATTACTCGTATTTTGTCTCACCTTGCTGCTTCTCTTTGAAGCAGTCATAAGGCATGTTTGTATGATTTCAAGTGTGTTTTATTTTTTATTTTTTTTAAATGATGCTTGTCATGCATGTGAAATTAGCATTAACACCTGGGGAAAGGATACTTGTCCACCTCCTACTCTTGACTCAGAGGCCCTGTTCTGGCTTTAACGTGCGTTGTTGGTGATTCGATCACAAGTGGACAGCTCTAAGTACGTATGTTTACGCCTGACATTAGAATGCGTCTCCACAAGCGTCTCAAGTGATCACTTGTAGTTGGATTTCACTTCCCTACTCCACTGTACGCAAATAAACAAATAGTCTAAAACATAGCTCAAGTCTTCATTTCCTGCAGACGATGTGGATGCAGTGCAAGCTGTAAAAGTTTAACAGGTTGGCTTTGTAATGTTTCTTTGTAAATGCATCACAAATTGAGAAACTGTCAAAGTGTGAATGAAGCTCTGATTGGTAAAACAACCTTCCCCTATAAATGACAAAAAGAAAACATAACATGACAAAAACAGGGCAACGAAAATCAACTAGGCTATACACGTTATTTTACTGTCAGCTGTAATGACCAAAATCAATATTTTGGAGTTTTTACTGGTACAGTTATGTCTCCCACTTTTTTTCGTTTCAAAAACGTTTTTTTCTCCACCTGACGAAGTGTCGCGTAACTGACATGTAACTAGTCAACGAAATTTTGTGTTTTAATTAGTGGTCAACTGATAGTGGATTTTTAAAGCCTGATACAGTAATCAACCCCCTTCCAAAAATGGAACACTGTTGGACCTTAACAATCTTTACTAAAGATTGACTAACTGTGAAAAGGGGAGCGATTTTTATCTTGTGAGTTGTTTTCCCTTAGATCTCATTGCGTCTTACTTGACATTAGAGTTTGCCACTTGTGATCGGATCATGAAAAACTCGTGTTAAAGCAGGTCTGAACAGGGCTGGAGTGCATGAAGAGACCTGGCTCATCTGTGCTACTCTCTTATCTGTCACTGTCTGTAGAGTCTCTTCTGCGAATGAAGGAGGAGGCAGCAGAGGTGGACGAGTTTACCTTCTCACAGACCATCTCTGACCAGGAGAGCAACGGCTCTGGCAGCTACTACATCAAACAGGAGCCCTGAGATCGTGAGGTTAAGACGGAGCAGGATGAACCGGGACAGGGCACACCTCTGGAGACAGGATCGGGATCATGGCGAGTCAATCTCCAGTTCCACTTACAGACCAATGCCACAGGCCTGTACATGGAGTCAGTACAGCTTAACGAAGATGATGCTTCTGAAAAATCCTGAAGGGAACAACTTTGTAATGTTGTAGCTGTGTGTGCACATAATCACTCACAAACCCCACATGTTTAGGATTAAGGGTTTGGGAAGCACCCGGCGTCAGGCCTGGTTCACACATGTTTGGGCATTCTTTTTTTTTAAAGCCTCCACCCCGGCTTTTTCTCCTCTCCTAACGGAAACGTCCACCCAGACAGCAGAAACTCGAGTGGAATCATTCAACAGCCCTTTTTTCACAGAAAAGGGGGTCGTGCAAGTCCACATCAGCCCATCCTGCCTCTGCCACAATCTGGGCGGCGCACAGAGACCTGTAGAAACTGTGAGAACCATTTATTGAGCCAGGTCTTCAGTTTTTGTTTAGTTTTTTTTTTTTTTTTTTTTTAACGTTTGGTTTGTTATCAGGTCCGAGAGTCAGCCACTGAACGCAGGATTTCCATTGGTCCGAGGAGAGAAGAGGCTGGCCCAAAGAGGAACACAGTTGTGTATATTTTGTTTCTTTTCTTTTGAACAATATTGCCAGGTGGACTTTTTTCCTTTGTTAATAGTACTTGAAGCTTATTTTTGTTTTTCTTTTATTTTGTAATGATCTATTTTGGAGTTGTTTTTGTCTTAATGTTCTTATTTTACATTTACAGTTTTTGGTGGCTGTGTGGGGAATTTAATGTGCATTGTTTTATAAAAGTGATTCTATTCATATAGTATGTGGAAACCTATTCACATAGAACTACAGAGTATAGATATTACGGCTGGTTTGAAGAGAGCAATCTTAGTACAATGCTGCTCAGCATTACTCATCAATATGGCCGTTTGTTAACAAGTCTTTTGCTTTTACTACCGACCACAAGCTGCCCACTGCTTTGTTTCTGATCCAAACATTACAGTACAAAAAAACAACAAAAATCAATGCAGGACTCATGTCTCAAAATCCCCAAAATAAAAGATGACATAACATTTAAACAGCTCTAACTACAGTGCACAGTACAGTTTGTTCGTCTTTCCAAAACACAACACAAGCTTCCTAGACTTAGAAGATGATCCTAGTTTGTCATCTGAGCAATTCCCCAAAGTCTTGTGATTGTAGTGATATGAAATGGAGAAAATTAGAAAATTCTTCATATTTAAGACATGTTATAGTCTGTGTAGAGCTGTAAGATATGTGTTGTTAGTTTATCATACCACAGAAAGTGGCCAAGTGTAAATTCAAAATTCTGAAAAAAAACATAAGCGGTATTCTCTGCTCTGAGCCAGAAGCAGACAGGAATACTGGTACGGACGTTAAGTCATGTAACCTACTGCTGTGGATGAACCTGTATATTACAAACAAATGACATTAGCCAGGATAAGCTGTATAATTAAAGCACATATTGAACAGTTAAGGGTTGATGTCTTACTGGGGATCTCTAGCAACCTATCGCCAGGATCCCACAAAACCTTAAACTGTGATTACAAACTACTGTAGCCACAATTCATTTGTACCTTACCCTTCTAGAAATGCAACATTGTGTGTGTTTCGGATCATTTGTGCTGTAATGTTGAGTAGAAATATTAAAGCTGTGGAAATGAAAAGGCTTTGATTAAAAAAAAATAAATAAAAAAAATCTGATTTTAATAAGTAAATTTGGCACTTCGAAGACACAAATGCCTGTAGTTTGAGCTAATGCGAGCAGCAGAGTGTGTTGCATTAAAGAAAAACCTTACTGGTATGATAGGGTACACTCTAACATGTTATTCCCACTATCCAGTCTGACTTTGACCTCTACAGTTTGGATGTAGCTGCTGTCAGGGAGGGACCTGAGTCTTATCAGAGGCGGTCGACACAACTGGCCAATAAGCAGTCCCTTTGACACGAGGCCAGTCCAGGTATCAGTCCCACCGTACAGCACAGGAAAGCTCTACTCATCCATCACTTACATACTGTTAAAGGGCACACTACAGCAGTGGTGTTTCTGTTGTTAAGGGCCAACCAGTGGAGGACAAAGGCTCCAGGTTACATGTGAAACACCTCATTTGTATGGAATCTGAAGTGTGCCACCATAGAATTATATAGACTTTGTGAATGTATAGTTACGATCCACTAATGAATACGAATCCTCTAATATGGATCATTTACATTTTATTTCAGTGACACGGATTAATAACCAATCATTATTCTTTATTCCATGTGAAAATTATGAGGTGATTCAATGGTTCGACTGCAAAACGGAATCACAAAATGAATTGTAATTACGTGTAGACAACTCACAGTGAGGCAACAAGAGCTCGTACTGTTTTTAGGGTTAGGGTTGGATTTGCTCCTACTCGTGCTTACGTGAAAGTTTCGTGGGTCTGTTTTGTGCTGGGAGCCGGTTGTTTGTTGGCGTTAGCAATTTCCTTTTCTAGCTAACCAGTGTCTCAGTTGCCCACATCCATAATAACAGGACACCGATTTCTATGTAGGCGACTTGGGTCAGTTTTTCGGCTGACTCCTGAGTTCGTCAGCGTCCCTCTTCTGCTCTGAGTCGGCTAAAGTGAACAAACAACCATCCTGTTCTGTAAAGCAAGCTTACCAAATTAGCCAGTACTGTTGACCGATTAATTTTCTTTTCATTGTTACTGCAATGTGAACATGCATGGTAAACGCACTGCAAAAGACTACAAGCCAAGTCCGCTAACGTCGACAAACATCCAGCACCAAGCACAAAACGGACTCCAACGCAAACTTCCTGTAAACATACAAGCATGCACAAATCTTACATATTGAACCTTAAGGAGTTGATTACACTGATAATACATCTTAAAATGACATCTGATGAACAAAGTCAGATAAATAAGATTACTAAAAGTAGATATTTATAAAAAAAAAAATCACTTAAAAAAAAAAAAGTCCGTAATGAATCACTTAAACACGTAAAGAAATCGAATCGTTCACTGGAGTCTTTTGCAAATCAAATAAATCTCGCTGATCCCAGCTAATGTCTTATAAATAAAAACAATGAAAAAAGTGGCACACTAGAGAGCCCATACGTTCAGCATTTGTAGCATCACACTTTAATTTCTGGTGTTGACGGTGAGAGGTTGGACTCTTCACGTTTTTAAAATCTTAAGCAGTTTTGATCTCCAAATGCAAAAAAAAAAAAACAAAAAAGAAAAAAAAACATGTTGAATATTTTCTGTAGGGTGATATGCAAAGCATCAATGTTGTTGTTTGTTTATATGTTTGCTTTAGGTTGTTCTCATGTCAGAGCCATATGTATGCAAGCTAGTTTATGATTCAGCTGAGCCACAGAATAACAGGTTTGTTAATAATGAAACACGAACAATGCACTGCTTTTCCAATAGTCTCTGAAGGCAGCATTCACATATGACGACGGGATCTTAAAGTGGCATAAATAGATAGATTCTCTCTATATATACGTACATATATATACATATATCTATAGTAAATTTCATGACTATGATGGTATGGAGAAACAAATAGTTTAGTCCAAAGTCCATGCTTGGGCGTGGAAATGATGAGACTCCTCCTTCATTCTTTGTAGAGCTCGATTTTTGCAGCTGTTTATCTACTACCTCCTGGTGCTAGCCACGTTTAGCTAATACAAGAGTGTGAAATAGACTACGGCAGTGGGTTAGCATATGCAAACTAAAATAACCTAAAAATGATCCACTTGAAGACTAGACACCAAACAGAAAAATTCTATCACAGCACATGAGGTAGTCTTCTAATTTGAATGATATGCAATAACAATAGAGCCCATATTATTTTGCTATGTTAAATAAAGCGTAAAGCACCCGCAAATGTCATGATCACTACATGAATAGAATTAACATATAAGACAATTTAACAAAGTGGTATTATATGACTGTGATTTTTTTTTTTTTTTTTGTGAGCCAGGGCTCGAATACAGAAATATTGAAATGCAGAGCAGATGTAAAGTTCTCAGCGATCGTAAAAGACCCGGAATTTCTCTCTCTCTCTTTCTCTCTCTCTCTCTCTCTCTCTACCAGTAAGGTTCATAATCCAATTCTCAGGAAGTTTGTGTTTTTCTTCGTTCTAAGGGTTGCATCAGCTACAAGTCTGAAATCAGCTGGGTTTGTCTTCATCATGTGCATCTCTCCGACGGAAGCAAATGAGTGCCACGTTCTTAACTGAATATCTAATTGTGGAATTTAACCCGCGGTGGAAACGCCGGCTGGCTTTTGTTTTGTTCAGTCATTTATTTTACGGTGTTCAGAAATTTAAACAGAAAGTTCAAGGGTCCCATTTATTTTTAAAAAGTACACAATACGGAGTGTCTAGAATGCCAATACCTTCTGGGGAAAAAACACCGCGCTCGTGTTGGGCTTTGTAAATATGTGAATTCTAAATATTTAAGTAAATTTAAAAAAATGTACCTCGCATAGAATTTGGTGAAATTCAGACATGTCTAAACAAAACATGTTGATTACATCTTCCTTTTATATTTAGGAAAAATTACATCCTTGCATCTAATGACTTACTGAACAAATCTGCAAACCTGAGTTTGACTTTAGACTTTAGGAGCCTCGAGTTTGTTTGTTTTTTTTATCAAAAAACCACGGACAAATGAGCTCAAGCCCATGTTTCATTGCTATAACATCGGTATTATGTTAATAAAATAGTCAGGGGTGGTTACATAATCACAAGATGGTATTCAGTTCTGAAGATTCAGATGATTATGGGTCTTATTTGCTTCCACACAATTCATATAACAAAATGTCTTATCTCACCATTTTGTGTATTTTGTCTTTTTTTTTCTGTAAATTCTATGTATGAGTGATGACGCATAACACTTCAGAAGTTAACTTTTTTTTTTCTTGTTGACCTGCTTTTTCGTAGCTTCCTGTAAACCTTTCATTTCTTCAAGAGATGTGAGGTGTGTTTTCTGCCAGTGTCCTTTTGGATTTGTCTACTGATCAGATTGGATACACAGCTTGGCTGAAAAGGCTGAGTTTCTAAGACCAAACGAGCAATAAAAACCAGTGTCTCACAATCAGCTGAAGCAGAAAGGTTTCTGATTAGGATCACAGCTCTTTTCCTCTGATGTAGGAGGGCAGACTAAAGCATTAAGTACTTCATGACCAAACTTCATGAATATCTTAGTACAAAACAAAAAAAAAAGAAAAACGAAGACTGTTCTTTGAACTAACTGCTGCTACCCTCCTCTAGATTAACCCTAAATAATCAAATGCACAATCAGCACTGTTTTGGATTTTCTGTTTCTCACTTTTCCTTGTGGATACGAAACCCTCTTGATCCCCAGATCTAAAACCGAAACATGTTTGACCTCCGTTCGCAGGTAGCTGTGTATTTAAGACGTTTGGGCATCGGCGCTCGGAGATGGGAGTTGATGTGGGTTTGGGTGCAATGATCAACTGAAAGCATGTCGAACAGAGCGCACTGTGCTGATGTCGTGCTGAGCTTGTTTTTTTGTTGTCATTGGTTGTTCTTCAGTCTGTCTGTTTTTTTGTTGTTTTTTTTCCTTTTTTTTTACCCTCCTCCACTGTGATCAGGAGGGTATGGAAGCCCGTTTCTGCCAAAAAAAAAAACAAAAAAAAACATGCATGTTCGGCTAAATGAAAGAAGAAATAAGTAGGTTAAAATAAGTCACAAGTTTGACGTACTATCTCATAATTTGGAGTATTTTTATGTTTAATATACAGAACATTTAATATACTATTTCTTGGCGTTAATGGGCTTCCGTATCGAACTGGTGATGAGGAGCAGCCTAGAGTTGGATATTTGTTTTCCTTGGATACTAACACGGGTCTTTTGTATGTGATAGCCCCTCCCCTCCCCTTCCTGATTATATTAAACCATTATATTGTGGTGCTATATATATTTGATAAAATGACTTAATGTATTGGGATTACTATTGTCTGAAAATAATTGTGAGTTGAGAGGGTTATGGTGCAAAATTTATTTTTGGATACAAATTACAAAAAAAAAAATCTATGTTAATAGTTATAAATCTATTGATATTAACACTGACCCTTGAGGTACATTATTAGATTGCAGTTTAAAGTTTGTACATCTTTTTGATAGTGTATACCAGTTTCCTTTCTTATGGTAAATTTGTGCTGTGATCAAGCTTTGATAGACTTTGTAAATAAAGCCAAATGTTTGGATCATAATATTGGTTGTAATGGATGGCTTCTTTGTTTACAAGCGTTGCAAACTGTTTCCGCATGGCTGTGAAAGTTTATCTGGTGATTTTTGTAAGATCTGACTTTTACACTGAATAAAAAGGCTTATGACTTCACACTGTGGAAAACCTTTCTTAAAGCGTGCTAGTGAGGTTACCTCGTCGCCCACAAATCCTCTACACTGTTGTATTTCTCTTGTCAGTTCAGACATGCACACGTTCAAGTAAAATAGTCTTGGCTCTCGCAGGAGTTGTGTAACGCATCGGCGTAAACACTGAATCAAGATGACTGCATTTGAACTGTTGCTTTGGACGATGTCATGCACCTGTATACGTCTATGCCTGCACTGACAACGGGATAGTTTGGCACATTTCTGTTTATTTAAGTCGCATCAGTGAGTTAAAGTGAAAGCTGCTGTGCCTGTTATCTCTTTCCAGCAGATGCTTCTGTGCTGTCAATGGTTGATAAGTTGTGGTCAAACTAAAACGGGCTGTGAGCTGATGTGCTCCCTGTTTATCAAAACACCCTTTAATTCAGTTAAAAGCCTGTTACAGAGCTGCGTTGTGCTTGTTGGAGTTAATGCCAGAAAGATGATGGTGTTTGTGGTGTTTATGATCCTCGTACACGGTAAGACAATCTTCCTGATCAGTGTTTACGCTTCTCCGTTTAACTGCTTCGACATGACGTTTAACTGAAATAAACCGCGTGCATCCAGATGCCACGTTTCTAAGAGGTCATTTTGATTTTCAAACCAGAAAACTGGCTTCATTTCATTTTGATTACGTAGAAAATAACTTAAAGGTTCAATGTGTAAGATTTTGTCTTAAGTTTGTGTAGGAGTCTGTTTCGTGCTGCGAGTTGGTCATTTGTTGATGTTGACTAACTCCATTTATAAGCTCACAACTGTCTCGTTTGCCTACATCCATGATCCTCCTCAGGTGCAGGTTTTCTGCTCTCACTGTATTAGTCTATTTGGACCCCACAGATGACGTGAGCTTTTAAAGGTGAACACAGTGTGACAAAACCACACCACAAAGCCAATTTATGTATGTCTGTGTGTCCTCAGTTTCCCAGCATGCACTGGCTGTTGTGGTGCAGGCGTACGAGGGGGAAGAGTCTGCCCTGTTGCCCTACCAGTTTTATCATCATTTCAGTATGCTACCTGAAGACGCCACAGTGTTGTGGAGCCGTTATGACCTCAAACCCAGAATCATCCACCTGCTTAACGATGAAGGTGATGATCTGAAAAAGCAGAATAAACATTACAGCGGGCGCACGTCGATGAAAAGTGACGCTCTCGACTCTGGAGACTTCGACCTCGCTCTGAGAAAACCTCAAATGTCTGACAGCAGCAACTACACCTGCGCCATCTGGACGGGACTTGAAGAACTGAGACTAACAGAAATACAGCTGCAGGTCAAAGGTGAGCTACAATCCTGACTTACTGTTGTAGATGCAAGAGAGTCCATGAGTGTCCACGCTCACAGTGCTGTCCAATTCCTTTTTATATCATTTTAAGTCCTTAGAGCCTCTTACACTCAGCCACTTACCAGACGTCAAGGGAGATTGGGATTTGGGCCCTGGACTGTTATATTATGGGCTGTTCTCCTTTCAGACAACCAGGTGGTGATGAAGGTACAGGCGGGGGCGGAGTCTGTCAGGCTGCCCTGTAAAACATCATCTGGTCTACCTGAAGACACCAGAGTGGAGTGGACTCGCTTTGCCCCACAAAGGATGGTGGTTCACGTGTATCAGAATATGAGTGTCGACCTTACAACACAGAACCCGTCTTACTGTGACCGCACAGAGATGAATAAAGACCTACTGACAACTGGAGACCTCAGCCTGACCCTGAAATATCCCACAGACAGAGACAGTGGGACATATATCTGCACCTTCTACATGAAAGGAGACACCATGAAAAAGAAAGTAGTGCTACACCATGTGTCACCAGGTCAGTACTGTAGATACAGGTCAAACTCAAAATGTTCTCTTTTCATTAAATGAAGCTTTAAAAGGATGATTTCAAGTCAAATAAAGATCACGTTTTTCTGTCGTCCACAGATCGTTTTCCAACCTGGGCCATAATTCTCTTCACCATCCTGTCTGTTGCTCTTATTATCTCTGGATGTCTTTTAGTTCATTTTCGAGAGAACATAATGAAAGGTGTGTTACTCCTGTTACTACACTGCACCGGATTCTGAGCTGGTCAAGTTTACATGCATGAGCTCTGCTATCACACACATTAACATGACATCTACATGGACGTTCTTCACAACGAGTGAAGAAGACACAAATGAACATCACACGTCTCTGTGGTTGTGGTGCCAGGTTGCTAAACTGAACCATGAGTAACTGCTCATCTTCTACCGTTCACACAGGAGTGTGTTAGACGACTGTCAATCCTTGAATGATGTCCATCGTGGCAACATTACCTTGTTGATGTTTTTTCCTATTAACAGCCTGTTAACATAATATTGCGTTCACAAAACACGACCTGAACGTTTATTCAGACGCATCCTGGCGTCATAATCTGTTCATGCACTTCTCTAAATTATTAGCAGTTAAGGCCAAAAAGGTGTTTTGTGAGGTCACAACGACCTTAACCTTTGACCTTTGGACACCAAAATTGAATCACTTCGTCCTTGAGTCATAGTGAGTGTTTTCAAATTTGAAGAAATTCCCTCAAGCCGTTCCTGAGATATCACATTCATAAGAATGGACAGACAGGAGGTCACAGCAGATACAAGTCACCAAAACAGCTGTTAGACCTTGTTCTTCTAGAAGGAGTGGAAAAAGTATTAAAAGATGTGAAAATCACTACAAGTCTGGTCACGTTGACAAATGAGGAGACATCTTCAGCAGCTCTGAGCAGCTTGTGGAGAGAGAAAGTTACATGACATCACTGATGTGACTTTAGTGTAGTGTTTTCACAGGCTGATACTTCAACAGTTTTACAACAAACTCCCTTGACTTGTCAAATTATCTTTTGAATTGAATTATCTTGAATTTGGTCCCAGTGGGACAGGTCCAGGAGGAGCAGGACTTCTCCTCACTGTAGAGATGCCTCTTGTGGGCCATTTCAAGGGCCCTCTGTTGGCCACAGGGTCCCCAGGCAGGTGCGTAGTTTGCTCATGGCTCAACTGACACTGAGACAGATTGTGACAAAATACTACAAAATATTTCATCTTTCATTTCATTCTCCACGTCTAATCGGCAAATTCTAATGCTGATGATGATGGCTGATGATGTTCAGCTTTTTCCATCCATCTTCAGTCTGACATCTGTAGTGTGTTTGGTCCAGTCAGGAGCCAGACAGCAGGAAGGGTCAAAGGTCAATGCTGTTGTGGTTAGATATGTCCTGCTGTCATTACTGTTGTCTGCACAGCTGATGGTGTGTTTGTTGTTCTCTCAGACATAAAAACGGTGGAGGTGGGTTCAGAAGTGGAGGCTGTCCGGCTGCCCTGTAAAGAAAACAGGACTCACGTCTTGCAGGACATCACAGTGGTGTGGACTGACAATCACAACGACATAGTCTGCGTGTACGAGAAAGGCTCTAAAGCCCCTCATAAAGCGCACCAGGCTTGCAGAAACAGAACGGAGATGAACACAGACCGGATGTGCAATGGAGACTTCAGTCTGTTCCTCAAATACCCCACAGACAAAGACAACTACACCTACACCTGCACCGTCTACAGCAAAGACAACAAAACCCTGTTGAGGAAACAAGTGGAGCTGAAGGTCAAAGGTCAGTACTGTACATGCAAGTGAGAGGTCAGCGGTCCTAACACTTCATCAAGAGCAGCAATAATGTCCGTTTATAAAACTTGTAACTCCGACAGTTTGATTTTGCTCCGTTGACTCCAATGAATGATACTGACAGAAGTCATGTTTTGATGTGAAATCTTCTGTTATGAAACACATCGAAAACCTGGATTTAGTTGGAATCTTTCTGTCCCTAGCTTCTGATCTGCATCTCACCTTCACCTTTCTCTTACAGCTCTGTCAGCGATCAGTAAAATGACTGTAAACTGTTTCCTCTCAGTCTGTCAGGTGGAGGTGGAGGAGGGGGCGGACTCTGTGCTGCTGCCCTTCAGAACCACACCTGACCTACCTCAGGACGTCAAGGTGAAATGGATATACTACAAACACGACATACCCAAGAAGCTCCATCTTTACGTGAACGGTTCTGTGGAACAGGACCAGGATTACATAAACAGGACAGAGATGAATGAAGACTCACTGGGAACTGGAGACCTCAGCCTGACCCTGAAAAACCCCAAAGACTTAGACAGCGGAAAATACAGATGTCGTGTCTTTAAAAACGAAGATGTCGTGGCAAGAAAAACACTGCTCCTAAAAGTCAAAGGTCTGTATTTAGATACAGTTCAGAGGTTATGTGTTTTCCGTCTGTGGTTGGATCGTTGTCTCTGGTTCGTTGGTTGTCTCTGCTTGTATCTCTCTTATTGACTGCTTGTTGTCTCTCTAAGTGTCTAAGTGTCCCCTGTCTCCTCTGCAGACAGAACTCAGCAGAAAGCAGAAAGAGTGGACCTGAGGACCAGAAGAACCTCCACGGATCCAACTCCTCTGATGACCGATCACTCTGTTTGATTGGTCTGTAGGTCAGTCTGAAGTCTAAGTCCTAAACTTGAATATTTTATTCAATAGATAAAATATCCAGTCCTAACAGGAGAGGTTTGCTGCCATGTTTTTCTTCCAGGCCAGCAGGGGGCAGCTCAGACTAAAGGCCACTCACTGAAGCCGTGGGAAAAGAGGAAGATCTTCACACCCAGGAGTTCCTCATCTCATCTCGTCCAACACGATGAAGAGTGTTTCTGAGTTCACAGTTCCTGCCTGGAGTCATTGGAGTTTGAATGTTCAGTCTGTTTTATACCACTGGCTGCTACCTTTCTGCAGTGGACGTTTGTGCATGCTGTGTTTGCAGCAGTTTACTGAAACATGCACAATCCTGACACTTTAAACCCTCTTTTCCACCACTTCTACCTCCAGGATCAGACAGTGGCATGTCTTGCACAATGAGGGTTTTGATTAATGTTCTGTTTATTTGACATACTGTACAGTTACTTTACATTACTATAATGATCCGTTTGGCTTACAGGGAAAACACACAGTTGTATCATTATAGACAGTGCAATCCTTTCTACCAAAGTCGCATGTCCCTACTCTGTGCCTACATAATCCACCACAGCTTGGGTTATTGGAAAATAGTAATAATATAATGCAGCCATTTGGTCTGGGGAAAGTACTTTAGTTAGTTTGAGTGATCTCCACATTGATTTTTCATTCATCATTTACAGATGAGACACAGAAATGCCTGCTGACGTGGTGATATTGTGTTAATCCTCATCTCTCACATCACTGTCCTACTTCCAGAATGGAACGTCTGAAAGATCTCTTCCAGTGTTAAAAAGATTTTTCTTTTTGGCTCTTTGTGACATATTATGCACAGAAACAAAGATTAAAAAAAAAAAACAGAGAACATAGAAAAATGTTTTACCTGAAAACCAGAAATATTGGCAACTAAACAAATGGAATTCTCAACACGTTTCTTTAATCTTCATAAATTATTGATTTACAGTATATTACATTTACATGCCACCATTGCTACAATATTTGCCATTAATGATTGTGAGACTTTACATTTTGACAATTTAAGCAGAACTGAACATGTTCATATAATAATTATTTTCCATCAGAATTCAACAGATTTGTCGACTCTGTGTCACGTCTCCGGTGACTTTACACTGGAGAATATCAGCAGAGTGAGTCGTGCATCTCCTTTATATTAACCACACAGTCTTTATGGTGTTACACAGAAAAATGATAAATTAACAAAAAAGTTGAACACAAACGTCCGTTGCAGAAAAGGGTGATTAGCAAAACTTCTCAATACTGCGAGTGCGTTTTCTAGTGGCGGTTTGAAATGGAGCTGTTGACTGCTGGGCCGATCAACTCTTCCATGATCAGAGCCAGAATGTGGCACAGCTCCTTGGCCTGGCAGAGACAAAGACGAGGATTTAGATCACTCTAAATATACAGACTTGGCAATCAGAAGGCATGAAGCGGTACGCCAGGTGTGGAATGAAATACAAGAAGAAACATCATTTAAAGCTGCGGTGCTTGATCGTTTTTTGGCGTCTTTGGACAAAATTCCACAATTGTCTTTCAACATGTGGTATTGTTTTCAGGCTGTAAAAGACCTACCCTACTCTACGGGAGGTTTTGGCCGCTCGTAGGTGTTTTCAGAGAGATAGGGCGATATATATATGTGATTTATCGATCTCTGTTCAGATTCCATCAGACGTGACTCCACGGCTCGACATGAAAGCTTGGAAAAGTATACATTTCTGAAAAAGTGGTGAACTAATTATAGATAAAGATGGCCTAAAATTATCATTAGAGTGTTTAGAAAGTACAGTTTGACCTAAATGTACTGTATTTTATTACATTTGTTTAAAAAAACCACATCATTTTAATATTTTTTCTCAGTGAAAATTACATGCAAAAATGACTGTTCCCACTCTGACTGACTTGTATTGCAATATCTGTCAAAATAACCATAATATGATTTTTTTTTTTGCACAGTGTTCAGCCCTAATTACCACCACACTGCCCTATGTTCATCCAAAGGATTGTTTGTCATAGGTGTGAAGGACAGCACTGCAGTCTTTACCTGTCTGAGATGAACGGTGACTTTTTTGGGACGGGCTGGATTCCCGTAGCTGATGTCTACTGCTGGCACTTTGGTTTGTTTCTTGGGGTTGACGGTCCGCATGGCCTGAACATCCACCAGAGGAATGTGAAACACTTGCTCCTGCAGGACAAAGCGTCATTTTAAAGCTCTTCCTCTTTGTTTAGACTGAAAATCCTTTGGAGCTTTTTAGAGGTAAAATTTAAAAAGAGTTACACCTCCAAAAAACAAACAAACCACGAACATGAATTCTGTTATATCCTCATCTTCATTTAATCTCGTAATTTATTTTGATAGTGGTTGTTGTTAAAAGTCATGATTAAAATGTGTGAATACATTTACTTTAGCATATGAAATGCATTTATTTAGGATAAAGACGAGGATCGGGGTGACTGAGAGCCTGTGTCAGTGACCTTTGGTCCCAGTTGTCAGCATTAACGAGGAAAAAGCAGTAAGCAGTGAAGTGTTTTAGTAACTGCGGCTGTCAGCAGTACCTGTGTTTTAGGGTGAAGGAACAGCACCCCGTCCTGACTGATGCTGACCATGCAAGGAGAGGGACAGCCACGCTGACTGACCTTCTGAACCAAGAATGTGTTGGAGCCAAACAGAGGCAGAGTGGTCAGAAACTCTGCAAGACAGAATGCACACAAACAGAACAATCAGCATCTAGAATACAGACGGGACTGGAAAGATACAGGAGACGAGAGGACAAATAAAAGAGGAGAGGGACGAGGGGAAACGTACAATGGCATTGTACGTTTATTGTACGTTTACATTGTAGATATGTATTTTATATGGGGTGATATCTTCAGAAAAAAATGAATTTTCAAGTTGTAAATGTACAAGAAAATATAAGAATTAATCGGAGAGGAGAGGCTGTACCCACCGATGAATCGAACTTTGGCGTCTTGCGGGCTGAAGGCTTGCATGGCGGCTATCTGTCCCACACAGAAGGAGTGGATCTCCTCCACTTTACTACTGCCCTCCTGTGATGGCAGGTACTCCTTTATTTCCGGCCTAACACAGAAACACAAACATTTCAATAGAATGATGATCTGATGAGAACCTGAAAGGAGATGAGACCACTTTGTACCTCTAGAGGTCACTTTAGTGGTCAGTCAGTCAACGGACACCACCACCACAATTTTCAACCTTTAAAGCCAGTTGTGTCATATCCTGCACTACAGCACATATATGAGGTTGAACACTCCACATGACTGTAAATATGATGTGACCTACAGTGACGGCTGGTCCCTCAGTCCCACAGCCAGATGCTGTAGAGCTGCCAGCTCTGCTACCTGCTGGACTGAGGCGCATCCACCTGCAGCAGGAGCAAGCTTCACCCGGCCGTTCAGGTAGTCATCCAAGAGCTACAGAGAGAAAAAGAGATCATGAGAACCAGATGAAACTGGAGCTGGAGCTGTTCTGAGCTGATCCTGTCACCTGTTGATAGTAGAACTCCACACAGAGATCATTGCTGAAGGACAGAGGTGTTCTCCACATGACTCTTCTCAGTGAAAAGGAGATGGAATGGTCATCCAGCAGGAAGTCAAACATGTACTCCACAGCATGGAGGGGACGTGCCAACCCATCTGGTGGAAAAATAAGACAAAAAGAAGAAGAAAAGATTCACAAAGATGTCTGTGTGAGGAGAGTTTTAGGTTCACCATAAGCAGAGCAAACAAAATAGGCCCCAGGATGTATCTCTGTGGTACTCCATTTAAGATCTGATATTTATGAGATAAACAAGTCATCAGATTCACGACTCGGGGTCTGACTCAGTGTGAATTTAATGCCAATGCCAGCCCCACATTCTCAAAGATAATTAACTATACTTCCTGTATCAGTTATTTTTCAAACAGAATCAGCTTGTTTTACCTTTGTTTCGATTGGCAATGATGGAGAACTCTTTGATTTCATTGAGGTCTGAGATGTCCATTTCTTTACAGAACTCTGTCACCACATCTACTGCCATCTAGAGGGCATTTAAAAAAAAAAATACAAAAGCATGTAAATTGATGTAAATTGTACAAAAGGAAATCAGGAGTCACGGAGAAAGCCTTACACTGAAGCTGCGTATCTTGACAGGGAAATCCACCCCTCCTGGCAGCTGGATGGGAACACGTCGAGAAGTTTTTCCAGCCTGCGGAAAGACACGCAGAATAAATTGTGCTGTTGACGGGGAACATAATAAGCAACACCATGAGAGGTGTTTCTTTAATTTGAGAGAGCGGGTCAACTTACCAGAATGGCTTCCATCTCGACGTGGGAAGGGATGTTACGTCGACCGCCAAAACTGACAGAGCGCTGGAGGTTATCCTGGCACACACAGGCCAGCTCTGAGGACATATAGGTTACGCTATTAAGAATATGTGCTGTAAAAAGGTTCAAGTCTGCATATTTAACTTAATTTCTTACATGTAAATGACTGTACCTGAGTGTACATAAGCATTAATGGATTTCAGTGTGTCAGTGTTTCTTTCTACCTTGGTATTGATGTTCGTAATCCTGAGAGATGCCTTGTAGGTGCCGTGTGACGTAGGGCTGGAGGGTACCAGAGCATGGGAAGAACCCGGTCACCAGGTTGAACAGCCGCCAGCCCATCGTACAGCTAGATCTATGAAGACAGCGCAACAATTAAACAAATCTAACTAATCATCTAACAGTCATATCAAAATATCACTTCAAAGGCTCTTTTTGCTATTCATGTTCACGTTAACATACATCAAGTAGCTGAAGTTGTTTGGTGGTATTTAATATAACAGTGTTTTCAGTAAGTTAGCATTAGCATGGCTAGTTTCAATCCCTCACTCTTCTCCAGTCCAAATATGGTCACTTCTGGCTCCAAAAAAAACAAGATGGCGATACCCACAAAGACAGACTTGAGGCTTCAAAACAGCAGTCCCCGACCAACTACATTCATGACTATGTTCATTTACATTTTTTTCATTACTTTTATTTTTACAACTGCCTTAACCTCTAGGAGACCGAAGTCTACAATAAGCCTAAAGATATATCTACTAGACACAAATATCATGTATTTTTTCAGCTAAAAGCTACAGTATATTCTCTAGCTAGTTGCTAATTATGTGAGTCTGCTATATCGTGTTGGAGAGAGCTTGTGTACAGAGGGTACATTGGAGCTAGTAGCTAAAAATAGCTAACATAATAATACAAAACAGGCTTTAAAGCTTCCTAGCTGAATGAGAATGTAGATTTACTGATAATTCTCTGGGTTTGTCATTATAAGTTTGTTTTTCTATATGAATCATGTTTCTGTTATTGTCTGTGTTTATTGGTTTGTAAGTTAGAAGGTTCCCAAAAATATCCAGCAACTAAAAAACACCAGCTTACTTAGTTGGGTTGTTGGTGGCTTGCTTGATGACCTGGCAGTAGATTTCATCCCTGAGCAGCTCCTTTTCCTTCCCCAACTGAACAGAACAGAGAAACACCCGTATTTTAAATCCGCCCAGTCCATGTGAAATCCATGAAATCTCACAGAGTCACTGTTTGAATGAGCACTGACCAGTAAGATGTGCTTCATGCATCCTGCTTGGGTGTTGTTCTTCTTCATCGGCATGTCACCCATGAACTGCGTCAGGTCTGAGAGGAGAGGTAAAAAGTAATGAGGAACATTCGTAGAGAAACACAGGAGTCAGTTGTTCGTGTCGCTGCACTCACTCGTAAAGCACTGGACGGATAAGTCATTGATTTCAGGGTCATTGTAGAGAATGAGGGACTCCTGTAAAGGGACCTGAAAGTAAAAACATGTGGAAGTGTTTACACACGATGCCGGTGTCATTTTCACTGAATCACGATTCCATCTCCCCCACTTTTTGTGGTATTAAACAACGTGCTCTCATTCCTAGGGATGAGATGCTGCTGTTTTGTCGAAGCCGCCTCAGACGTACAGTATACATCCAATATGGACCACAAAGGGCAAGGCTGCTGTGACGCACCAGGTTTCCATTTACTCATTGTATAGATATTGTTATTGTGTATATGATAATACATGGGTATCCTTCATATTTTAAACCCTTATCAGAAGTATTCAGATTCTTCCTTGATCTTTGATATAAAAGTTGGGCTCTTTGCCATAGATGGCTTTTATCCATTTCTAATTGGCAAGCAACTGCAATCACAACGATCCAAATCCAAACTGAACACCACATCTGTGTTTGATAAAAAAAAAGGACTTTTATAGCCTGTGACTGTAAAATAGGCAGTTTGCAATTTATCATATGTGCATATTTGCAGGAAGTTAGTTATGATTTGGTATTTCCTTTACCCTCCTCTTCCAGAATTCATCCCTTCTTTCGTACTGTCTCACCTCTGTGTGTTGAACTGCCTCTTGAAAATTCCTCCCTGTGGACGGCAGACCTGTAGTCCCCACTCTTTGAAAAACAAATAATAATACCACAGATTTAGCCCCGATGTGTGTTATCTGAACTTCAATGTAATAAATGACACTATTTCTGTCAACGCACCGAAAGTATTTCATTGCAAATTCAGCCATGGGAGAAAGCATCTCAAACTCCGGGATGTTCTCCGCTCCGAGTGAGCCCCGGGCAGAGCTCGGAGTTGACCTCTGGAATGAAGCCCGTCCGCTGTGGCGTCCTGGATCCGCACTGTCACTGCGTCTGCTGATGAGACCTGGAGACGGGCCCTGTGGTGGACTCACAGGTCTAGCTCCCCTCATGCTTTTCCTCCTGTCATCTCTTCGGTCGAGGTGAAGACAGTGGTAGTCTGGGGCGGCAGATGGCTGGGTCAGGTCTTCTGGGAAAAGACCTGAGCGCCCTCCCATGGTGCCAAACTGCCAGCCTGGTGGAAAACCCATATTAAGGATTTAATTACATGTTCATCCACACTGTCACTACCGAACCGAACCGGAAACTTGACTTGTAATTGAAAACGTGGCTGCTTCCTGTCGCTTGAATTTCAACGGTATTTGTGGGATTTAAAAAAAAAAAACAATGTTATCTTTGGTTTCACTAGTTATGAAATGGAAGATAAAATGTTTCATTATTAAAAACACACTTGGCAGGGAAGCTTATGTTACCTACTGTCTAACCTAAGCTTTTAATATAACTCTTGTATAATTTCCCCTCAGTGTCTTAGACTGTTAGCTGGCTAGATAATGTTTATTTATTTATCATTAATAAACATTGTGTAAATATAAAAAGTGATACTGTAAATATAACAGTAGACACTTCATACAATATATAAAATACTTTACGGCAACGACAACAGTACATAAACAAAGCATGTCACACATACTTTTTTGTTAATTGATTTTGCTATTTCAATGCTGTTTTATTTGACAAATATTAATCTTTTATTACATAAATAGTAACACTAAAGATAACATTATTTTAGTTAAATCCCAGATTTCATATCTCTGTTGTCTCTGAGAAGAAAACAGTTGCTGTTGAAATACCGGCAAAATGAAGTACTTGCATTTTTGACTCCGGAAACATAAGTTTTGTTTCTGGTCCATATCACACATAACATGTTTGCTGTGCTTCAAGGCATGTGAACGATGACACACCTGACTGGAGTCCTTCCACTGGCAGCAGTTTGATGACGTCTCCCCTGCTGAAGCTGAGCAGACTCTTGTCATCTGACACGTAACTCTTCACTGCAACCACATGGCCTGAGCCCTGAAGGACCGGAAAAGAGATGTCAAGTAGGGTGATATACACACTAAAGGAATGGGCTCCAATGACCAAAAAGATTCTAGAAAAGCATCAGAAGAACAGGTGGTGAAATAAATGGCGAGGAAGAGCGGAGAAAAACCTGGATGAGCTCGTGCAGGAAGAATCGGGCCATAGCAGTGACCTGAGGAGCTCTGGAAGACTGAAGCACTAAGTTCTCACTCGCCAGCTCTAATTTCACTTTGTCTGCACCTTGAAGGTCAACCGACAGCAACTCTGCAAAACTACAGAAAAAAACAACCAAAGCGTGAGTTGACAAGATTTAAAATGACAGTAGACCAATAAAATAAAGAGGAATTACATAGTGGAGCTGCTGAAATGATTAGTCATTTTGCACTTCCTGGTTCCCTCGTCTTGAATTCAATGTTTGTTTGTTTCTTTTTGTTAGATGCTTGAAATAAGATCTGTGGTTAACACAAGCTTAAGAGAGTATCACATCTTCCTTTATGACATAAATAAGCAAATAAATACTAGAGATACACTGAGATGACGTTTTACAAACTATCAGCACCGACAGATCTTGGCTCCAATCGTGGCCAATGGGTAACGTCAGGATTCTCAACTGGAATTACTGACTTTGATGGAAAATAACAGTTAAAAATCTAAAAACTGCATCTAGATTCACCTATTTTTTAAAGTTACATTGATATTCAGTTTCAGGTTTATTGATCAATTGCGATGACTTCGATTTTCAGTGATAATGATTTGTTTATTCAGGTATTCAGTACTTTGCCTTAGATGTTTAGTTCAACAGTTGCAGTACCTGGGTTCTAATAGGGTCCAAGATTTAACTTAATGACAGTGTCAGTGGTGATGTTGGCCAAACTGGCTTTTTCCTGCTCCATCGTTATTATATCAGCCTTTAAAAAGCCACTACCAGTCGACCTCTAGGAAATACCTCGTGAATTCTGAAGCTTTTACGTGTCTTAAAAGTGGCTAAATGAGAGACTGCAGAGACTCTCCTGACTCGGATCAACGTATGTGTAAACAAAGATTAAACTGACAAGCA
>JAPQRN010000012.1:16962150-17023087 GCA_037367275.1 Coranthus polyacanthus
TGTGTGTGTGTGTGTGTGTGTGTGTGTGTGTGTGTGTGTGTGTGTGTGTGTGTGTGTGTGTGTGTGTGTGTGGGCGTCCAAGGGACATGATTAATGCAAGATAAGAGAGCCAGTTAAAGGAAAAGGAAGAGATTTTATAAAAGGGTGGTAATATTGTCAGGAAAGCCGTTGCTGTACGTAGAAAAATGAATTAATACTGTGATTTTATAAGGACATCACAATTACTTTTATACATAACTCATGTCTGTTTCTGGAAAGCCTTGACAATACATTTAGTTGAATACTAATGGAAAGGGAAACCGCTCTCAAAACTCTCCTAAAGGTACCCTACATTTAAGAGTATTAAAAAAAAGGCTAAATTAAGGCAACAATAGTTATTCATGTTTTAAATAAAGTCCAGGCTGCATGACATAAAAGGGAACAGCATTATAAATCGACCGTGGCAGCATACAATAAATTACTCACACTTACCTCTAATGGCATCTACCAAAAGTGTTTTAGTTTCATTTCTTCAGGCTATGAAACATCTTGTCTGAGAGAGTTTTGTTTCTTAATATGAATGAAATTTCATTTGTAGCGCTCATTTCTTTCCAGTAAAGCTGATAAACTGCAGAAAACCCTGTCAGTGGTTGACGACGATAGCTGTATTTGTTTATTTCATCAACACGCTGCAGCTCCAGTAGAAAGCGGTTACAACAAGCATTTTTATATTTTTGTATGAAATGTTGATTCGTCATCAGCGGATTAAAACGACGTCTTGAAACCTGGCATTAGAAAAACCGACGTGTTGTTGAGATGTATGTGTTGTTGTTTCATTCAAATGTTTTAAAAATCAATAAATATAATTGCAAAAAAAACCCCCAGTTGATCCGTGTAGCTTTAATGTCATTGTTTATGTTTTGAACATTCAGTTGGAGTGGATGCAACGTCTCAAACAGCATTACAGTATAATAAAGCTATTTCAGTGACTTGTATCAATAAAAGAAGAAAGAAATTATGTATATATTTGTTTCCTTTGCTTATGTATAAAAGTCTGTCGTTGTCACTCACAGCTATGGAGCAGCACAAAAAGAAGAAGATATAGAGAAAGATGATCCCGTTATAAAGAAGAAGTGCACTTTGACCTCTGACATGCCCATCAGGTCGTTATCACTCAGGATGAACATATTTTTCCCATTACACCTCATGATACTGTATGCTGTTGCGTTAAGCGGCTGGTCTTGCACAATTGGAGAAAAGATTTATAGCACAATAAACTCAGCAAACATATGGTTGCCTAGAAACCTGACAAGGACTCGGCGGTGTTTTTTTTTTTCTTCATATCTACCTTCCTCCAGTGGCGTCTCTTGATGGTGTTCCTGGTTATCATCATCACCGCCCAGAACTGGTTGAAAGACTGCCTCAGACGCTTGTAGTACTTCCTGGAAGAACATAGGGGGCAGTCACACACAAATATACGGCGTGAGCTCATCAAAACCTTCAGGTGAAGTTAAACTACCTCAGCTCAGCTCGGTTTAGGTAATGTCATTTTACTTCACTGACTGTAAGGTAGGGAAGCCCTTTCAGAAGAGAAATACAAAGAAATATTACCGCCAATGTCTGAAAAGCACATTTTACTCCTTCTTCTTTCATTTATATTTAATTTATCTATTCACTGCTTGTATATTGTTTACATATATTTTATATTTAACCATTTATAAAGAGCAATGGACTCATTGAAGTGTTTTTCTATCTTGAAATGCTAATCTTGCTCCCCAATGGGAGCCATTTAGCATTTACACAGAAAAGTGATTTACGCTTTGAACATATCAGATGGTTTCATTTAAATACGAGTGAAAGGCCAGAGAATGGTCAGATGATTGAGTATTTCACAGAAGACATATGTTTACATATTATTGTAATAGAGGGTTGCTTTTCCTTGTTCTGCATCCCACTAAAGATCTCAGTCTCTGTACCTGGCCTGGTGTCCTCGGATGTGGCTCTGGATGACGATGGCTTTCTGTTTGAAGAACCTGAAGTTCCTCCTGCAGAGGAAGCCTCTGATGTTCCTCTGGATGGTGATGGCAGCCCAGGTCTGGGTGCTGATCCACTTGTCCTCCAGCTGCTGATACAAAAGCTCCTTCAGGAACACCTTAGAAATACACACATCTAAGTACAATCCTATCTATATTAAAAAGTGGGGTTTTTTTGTACTTAACTAACAGTGGCTGTGACACCTTGGTGAGTCCCAGCTGGTACTGTCCCTGCTCTGCACTGATCATGTCCAGAAGAGCCACTGTCTGCTGTCGGTCTGACAACTCCGCGGCCCGTTGGTTCAGCAGAACCCCGTACCTGCCAAACACAACACACGCTGTCTTCAGCAAAACCAACTATTACAGATGATTTCAAACCTAAATAAGGTTGCATTCATAAACACCTGTAAACATCACATTTCAGCTGGGGAATCACTTTGTCAATTCTATTTACTCCATAACGTTACATGAAGATATTATTTATGAAGCTAATATCTTGTGAAAACCAAATAAACAAAACATAATTAACAAAATATTGCATTTTTAGAATATTAGGTGTATGAAATTCACATTGCTAAATTCGATTTCTCAAAGCAGAAACACAAGGGAAAGATTGTGCCAAAAGTCATATTTCTGTACTTGTTGTTTCTGAAGCATGATATACTAAAAGTATGTTGTGCATTTGTATGATATGTATGCTTTGTATTCACAACACAAAATGCAGTAATCTCTTAATCGTATTTTGTATTTGTTAGTGAATTTATAAAACATAGATTTTTTTTGGTTTATTAGGTTTTGGCAGAAAATTAGCTCCATTAAAATTCAATTAGCTCAATAAAACGCATTATTTGTTAATTGTGTTTCGCATCTTCAACCCAGACTGTTTTTGTTAGTGAATCGCGAGGCATTTGTAAATCATGTTTATTGGGTTTTCGCAATTATTATTTTTTCACTAAAGCCTGTATACCAAGAGGTACAAGTCTTTTATCCATTTACTTCATAATATGATTTACTCTAAACTGACTATATAGTGTTAGTGCTGGCAAAGTATTCAGAGAGATGTTAAAATAATATTTTCTGCTCTTTTGTCAACAGGAAGTTATTAACAAGAAGTAAGACAAGCTTATGTAACAGAGTAAAACTATAACAAATTGCACAGTATGAGGATAAATGGTATTTATTCAGCACCTTTCAGTGAAGTAGGAGTACTGAATCCGGATTGGGAAACCTTCTTTCCTGATGTGGATGGTCTCCAGCATCCCAGCGTGCCGTAGTTGGGCTGACACATATTCCACATCAAAGATTCCCGGAAGCTGACAGAAAACACACGAGACCTGAGCTCATATGGTTATGGTAAAAAAAAAAAAAAAAATCTGAGAGGTTTATCAGATATGATGAAACTAAAAGTTACCTTGACATAGTTTGGCTTCAAACAGCGGATAAAAGTGGTTTTACATCTGGAAGAGTGTGAAAAAAAGGGAACAGAATGGAACATTTATACGTGACTGATGCTGGATTCAGTATGTCACGTATCTGCTTACAGTGATGATTCACACCAAATGAAAATATTAGGAGCTTACACCAGCAATTATAGATCTCATATTTCTTTCCATGATGTGCACCGAACTCACATTCTCCACAAACCACAGCTGGTTGATTTTAAACACATGCAGTGAAATAGTCTCCTGTTAAATGACACTCTGGCTTTCACACAGACTCCTCAGATTTGCTAATGTCAGCTCTGGAACAGCCAGCGTGCTCAGTGAGGCTACCTCTCCAGGCGGGTGGTGAGTTCGGTCAGGGACTGAAGGAAATGGGAAGCTGCAGTGGATGGCTGCTGGCGGAGTCCCTTCCCCCTCCAGCCCAGCTCTCTCTGCTGAATGTAACCGTCCTGAACCTTCCTGAACAGCTCCGACACCATCTGACAACACAAGTCACATGTACACTATATTCATTTAATAACAAGGCCTCCTGTCAGCTTTACTTAAGCACAGTGGGGCTTTGACAATGCTAACATACTGAATAGTTTTGCAGTCGAGACCGCCTAAACCAAGGCATGACCAGGACCAGAGTGTATCAGGACCCAGACGAGACCAAGATTTTGAGGTGTTCAGACAGTCAACACCAAGAGCAGACCAGGTACACAGCACTGTGGACTGTACGTGTATCTGCACAAGCAAAAATGTAACGTAGCAACAATTTGTCTCCACTTGCCCTGCCCCCTCAATCTCTCAGAAAACTAACACTGCATTGGCCATACCCCCCTATTCTAAGTTCAATAGGTGGCCTTGAAAGCGCCTTGAAACATACAATATATACATAGGTATAGGTAATATTCAGTATAGAGGCAGATTGCTAACAATAGCAAGCTAGATTCGCTAACAAACTTACACCAGGCCTACGTTTCTTTATGATTCTTAAGTACTGCTAAAAGTTTGAAAGAATGTACGACTTTGTGATCTGATAAGCAACAAGAATAAAACCTTTCGTTACAACCAGTTCAAGCGGAGGCCTTCCTTTGTAAGTGTATTCTACATGAGTTTTAATTAACGGGCCATATCAGCAGCCGCTCCTTAAGACAAGCTGGCTCACCTTCAACCGACTCCTGGCAAAAAGCTCCACTACTTCTGTCCTGAACTGGTCGTGGTTCTTATTCAAGAAGTTATGGACCTGGGAAAAGACAGGAGTGTCACTTGTGCATTTCCTCACTGTACAGGCTACAGCCTATTTGTTGCATGCAGTGTATGAGTGTGCTATGGCGGATACCTGATAGGTAACAGCTCCAGCATAGTGATAAACTGTGAAGACTGGCATTGGGTTCTTGGGCTTGGCATAGTAGGGGCTGTTCCCATGGTGATAGTGGCACTTCTGGAGGAAGGTGTGGTCCGTGGCCTTAGGTAGAAACACAAGGAATCATAATCAAAACCTGCAGTTTAACCTACTAGAACACCATTGGCTTCCAGATGTAATAACTGTGACATATTGTCTTACAGAATAAACAAAACCATTTTGTCAAATGTAGGGCAGAAGTGTTACCAGAAGACGTGAAAGAAGTGTGAAAATGATATTGTCTTTGTGTTCTCATAATACTTCAGAAAATAAGAGGGGTTGTCACCTGGCGTGTCTTTTCTGCTGAATGCGTGTGTGTTTGCAGTACGTATACCTGAGGCAGGCAGGTCTGGTCGTCCAGTATGCGGAGGATGCCATGAGGCCTGGAGGAGATCAGCTCCAGACAGGAGTGGAAGTTTTTGAGTTGCATCGGGTACCACTGGATCTGTTCTGCACTGTACTCCTCCTGCAAACACACCAAGACATCTACAGTTTCAAATGTTTTGGGTCTTGGGTAAAAAAAAAAAGATCATTTGCGTCAGGCAAACAAGACTGAAAAACGAAGCCAACGTGGACGTGCCAAAACCTGTAGCTCCTGAACTGACCACTTGAGGCTCCAGAAGTGAGTCAATCCCCATAGACCCCCATGTTAAAATGTTTACAGCTTTCTCTAAAAAAACAACATGGTGAGGGCCAAAATCAAGGCTTCAAAAAGGCAGTCCATAAACCAACGGGTTACATCATACTGGCTATGTCCACTTCTTTTATACAGTCCATGAGTTGAGGCTGATTCTCACACATCACTAAGAAATAAGGCAACTTCTAGGTGACTTCTATCTTAAGCCACTGACCTGTTCCTGAGCGATCACTGCCTTGTTGACGAAGTGCTGCAGCTGCTCATTGGCAAAGTTGATACACAGCTGTTCAAAGCTGTTCACTCCCAGGTCCTGCAGAAAAGTATTGTGAGGTCTCATCATGCTCAGTAACTTCTACATTCTGTTCCAGATCTAGGTCTAGGCTGGATACCGACCTCAAACCCGTAGATGTCCACGATCCCAACAGTGCTGTCCATCTCTGTGGGACTCAGCCAGTCATTGATCTGCTCCAGCAACCAGTCAAACAGCACTGAGTACAAGGCTTTAGCAATGGCATCTCTACAAGAAGGAAGAAGAGGCAGATTACATTACATTTGATAATACAGAAAAGCAACATTAGTGGACATGTTCTCACCTGGATTCTATGGCACTTTCCACAGATAGAGGGCAGTAGATCCTGTCATAGGTGGTCTCCTGTGGGTGAGAAATCTGGTCACACATACAGAAATGTGAAAGATAAGTCAGCAGGAGGTTTCACCAGTGCATTAGAGGTTACTGACAGTGACTCTGTGTGTGATGACAGTCTGCAGAGCCTCAGAGGAGATCTGCAGCAGGGAGCCCACCCTCCTGGCCTCAGCCTCACTGAAGATCCGAGCCACCTCGAATGACTCGCTCTGAAACAAAAACACAAGCTTAGGTCCACACCAACATCTGACTGATCTGAACCGCCTCTCTCATCACCCTCACCTCGTAGGAGCTGAAGCAGATGTTGCCGAGCTGCAGGATGGAGGAGAGGATGGCCCAGACAGTGGAGATCTGATCAGCATGCAGACCAATGGTTTCAAAGCACTGGACTAACAGCTGGAAGTCCTGCTTGTCTTGTTTCCACTTCAACTCACAGGCGCCACCCTACAGGGAGATGAGAGAAGAAAAGAACACACAACATATCCAATAAATATTGTGAAAATGGAGAAAAACCAGAGATGGAGAGCTGGTTTGTGATTTACTTGGTTTAGGTAGTAGTAGGTCTCAGCTCCTTGCAGATAGAAATCCTGTTTGTCCCAGTCGTTCATACCTGCCAGCAACTCATAGAACACATGGTAGTTCCTCTCCTCAGTGGCCTAAACATGAGGAACCAAACAGTTACATCAACTGATTTCACAACTTCAGATGAGTACGTTCACTGTTTTATTCTATATTTTATTTAGTATTCTTTTCATGTTATTTTCATTTAGCGTCTCCATTTAGCAATTCTCCATTTACCACTTCCTGATGCCCTTTTGCATCACAAAGCCAAAATGGTCACAGAAATGCTAAATGGAAAGGCTAAATGAACAAGGAAATGAAAAGAATCAGAAAAGGCAGTAGGTAAATGGACATGCAAAAGGAACACAGTTACCCCATTAAATATCTGATGAAACCTACAATGTGAACTTTTACTGAATTTTTCTTTTAAAATAGATTTTCCTCTAGTTATTTGGGAAATAATTATTTACATTCTTATTTAAATTTTACATGCTTTTCTCTCCAGAGTGGTAGAGAAGTTTTCTGTTTCTTTAGCTTAGGTGCTAACTTATATTTGTAGGTAAAACCCTGTTACCATTTAATGTGTATTTGTCATAACTGAATTAAATACCATGTAATTATTTGCCTGACCCTCCTGGTCCTCCATACTGTCAAAGAAAACACTTCACTTACAATTTATTTGCTTCAGAGTGGCCAAAGAAATTAAGAACTTTTTGCTAACATCAACATGCTAACATGCTAACAAAGAAAACATTTTACTGTGGTCACTATGTTAGCTTAGCGTGAATTAGCGCAAATGAATGTACACTGTCATTTCTGCTGCTTGGGGTCTCAATCAAAACTAATTATGTAATTTTCTTCACATATGTTACACATTGTACTTTTGAGCATTAGCATTAGAATTAGTAGCATAAAGTAGCATAAATGTTAATGTGAACATCATTAGCTTAGACAAACAAAAATGTGTGGACCTGATAATGCTGCTTGATAACAGTTAACCACCTAAGAACAAGAATATTTTCTATTTTATTCTTTGCCATTACATTAGATATTTTAGCCTTGCTATACCAGTTTTGTGCTGACTGAACCTCTTCCCTTTGTCCATGTTGCACAGCCTTGCTGCTAGCTTGGCCCAAAAGACTGTGAGGCCAGTTTAACAGTTTTTATTGTGGAAGTATCCTTTAACAAGCCAAGAAAGCTGAGCCTTCAGACAGTCCCTTTTCCCAGAAACAAAAGCAATCAACCGCATAACAATGGAAATGGAGACATTTTCCTACAAGCCAAGAGATCAAGTGCCATATTAAACAAGCAGCAGATCACGCAATAATTGATGGGTTACAAATTGTTCAACACTGCCGTGAAAGGGTTGTGTATCCACGAATATGTCTTGTAATCTGCTTGAACCTCCACAAGCTGTCTCTTTGAAGCACACAGCACTCTTCACTCAGTGTTCTCACCTGAAAGACAACCCTGGACTTCTCGAGGAGATATTTGGACAGTGAGGTCCCTACAACAACCCCGCTGTCAGCCAAGATAAGACACGGTGGACAAATAAAACAGCCGTAAACCATCCCATCAGGGGGAGCAGAGGGTGAAATAGCAGAAGTTAATTCTACAAATGGTAAGTGTTGTGGGACTCACTGGAGAATGTGGATGTGCAGGTACTTGCCAAAGCGGCTGGAGTTGTTGTTGAGGATGGTTTTGGCATTTCCAAAGCTCTCCAGGATGGGAAAGACCTCCATGGGCTTGTTGAAGAGGGAAAAGACAGGAGTTAAACCAAAGACAAAAAAGAGTAGAGGACTGAAAGAGAATGGCCACAATGCTTTACAACCCTTTGTTATTCCACAGTGCCTAAATTTCCCTTTTTAAGCGAGTATTTATCCGTCTTTTTGAAACGTACTGCAGTGTCGCCAGTGGAAAAAAGCAGTGCAAATACAGTACATCATATATCATAAAATGAAATAAATGATAAAACTATAGAAAAAACTAAAACACAGTAATATCCTCGAAATCACGTTGTTATTAATATCCTTTACAGCTGCAATTTAAGATTATTTTTTTTATCAGGCAATCTGTTTCGTCAATTCCTCTACCTTTCGGGCGTTCATTACCTGTCGGAGGTTGTCGCTTCTTCCCTGATACATAGAGCTGAGGTAGTGGACTATCAGCTTAGTAGCTTCTGTCTTTCCTGAACCACTCTGTCCACTACACAGAAAATGAAAAAACCTGAAATAGGACACAGCTTTTGGGTAGATATATAAACCATGTACCACTTTCAAACCCTATGCAGGAGCAAAATTAAAAACCCAGGAAAGATGAGACTAAATTTGTCTAAATGACGGAAAATTGAAATGTTGTTAAAATGGTGTCCAAGGTCAGTACCTTATGATGATGCACTGTTCCTGTGTTGAGGCCTGAGACTGGCCAAAGGCTGCGTCTGCTATGGCGTACACATGGCTAAGGACAAACCAACAGACCAAAGAAAAACACTGAGGGCTTAGGCCACGAAGGGACTCAAACCTTTTTGACAAGAAATGTACCGTTAACTGTAACAGACACAGCAGTTTGACCAGTGTTTGCTCACGGTGGGTTTCTCTGCTGCTCCTTGCCCTCGTATTTCTGTCTCAGCTCCTCTGTGTAGATATTAAGGGGCTTAAAGGGGTTAATGGACAGCAGCATGTTTCCGATGTAAGTCTGGAAAAAGAGAATGACGCGTATATTCAGTGTACAAGTAGGCGTAAGCGGGGAAAAATGTCTATTACTCTAAAACATTGGAAAAGGTGGCAGCTAAACTGTTTTTGTCTTTGCACTTATGGTAGCCTATCGTGGTCAGTGATTTTTTTTTCCATCTTTTTATTTGCCTGGTTCACACAGCTGCATAGCATTTCAGATTTAAAATGACTTGCACGTCCTTAAAGTAGCAGGACTCACAGGAGACAGAAAAATGAATGGCTTTAGTCAAAGTAGCAGATTTTGACTCTAACCACATCCTTACTACCTCTCTATCCTCAACAGACAGATGATTTTGATGTCAACTGGAAAGGACACAAATACTAGTATGTGTATGCAAATACAAGTGTTTAACCATACTCTTACTAAGCTCACTATTGTAATACTAGCCACCTGTGATTGTCATTTATTACTCTTTTCCCTGTTTTGCTTAATTTATAACAGTCACATCCTGCTTCGTTTCAGTACACTTTATTTTCAAAAACATGCAACACATAAGGAATAACGTACAGTGAGCCTGCCATTGTTCCAAAAACAACGGCAGGTTCAAATGATGGTCGTGGGAATCACCCTGAAGGGGTTTTATTTAGGGGTGCACCGATCTGACTTTTTCAGTTCCGACACTGATACCGATTCTCATGGGTTCAGGCTGATAAAGAGTACTGCTCCAATATAATCCAGTGTTTAATCTGTACTGTATGTCTCACTGTATGGAAGAGACCGGGATCATTCTTTTATGTGGGGAGAATCTTGGCAAGAATTATTATTCGTGTAGTAAGTGTGAAATGCGTCCAAAGTGCAGACCCTTCGTTGTCAGCGTAAGATGAGGTTTATTGTTGTAAGGACTTATTTTGTAGAACGCTTAAGTAATTTAATGAGTTGCATATTTTAATTTTTGGTCATTATTAGATTTTATAAGTTGGATTATTACTGTTTTTTGTGTGTAGAATAACATAGAACTACAATGAATAGATCGGCCTATGGATCAGAGCTAATGTTATCAATATCCGATCCAGCTGTTTGGATCAGTATCAGACCTATGTCAGTGTCAGATCGGTGGATCCCTACTTTTATTTTGCCATGGCCACTTCACTGTACAATATCCTGCTTATTACTTATAATGAAAGTGATTTTATTGATGATCTCCAAAGTCTATGATCAGAACTAATCGACCAATCAGAGTCGAGTATCAACAAATCTGTGTAATAAATGGAAATATTTCACGTACGTGGCTACATTTCTGAAAAACGGCTTAGATGGTATTGTTTCATGTATTGTAAAATAGATATATTAAAGATTTGTTTATAAGCAGGTGTAAGGAAAATAATGAAACTTACATAAATACAGTCACGTTGAAATCTTTTCTTCAGATTTAGGAGCACAGAGCTTTCGCACACCTCTCTAAGAACAGTGGACAGAGAGGTTGATAATACATACATATATCTGTTTATGTGTGTGCATGTGTATTGGTGTGTGCACTTACTCCAGCTGTGACAGATCCTCCACCTCATCCACCTCTACAGATCTTTTGCTACCCGGCATCACCACCTGCGAAAGACAAAGACAACAAAAAAAGACATAAGCAAACATCACACGTCTAAGTTCATCGTATGGGCCATGTATGTGCACGGAAAGCCCCCACCCCTACTTCAAACAGCTCCATGGTGTCTGTATAGCTGGACACATTGAATTAGCCCTTCAAAAAGTGAATGGTTCACGATGTGTTCGATGGTCCACCCCACTCATAACCTTTCCACAGCAGGTAACCAATCCAGTAGCAGTGTCGGAGCAGCGTGATAGCTGATATACTGCAATCTCACATCAGCACGCTGCGCCGCGTTGTATGCTCTATTGTATCAGCACTGACTAGGAAATAAATAAACCAGTACCTGGTCTTTTATGTCCCATTGTCTTATGTACACACTGGCTTTAAGTGATGAAGGAGAACTGATTCTCCAGCCTCTTTGACTTTAGGCAACCATGGCTTCATTTTTCTGAAGTGGAGATAACGCTTGTCTGTTTGGAATGAATACAACAACGAGGAATGAGTTAAATGACAAATACTGAGGCTCGCTGAGGCTGCAGTGTTGCAGTAAAATGGATGCTAGCCAATATGTAAGTCAGTTTTCTCCTTAGCATAGGGATTTATGTCACTCAGTTGGTCAGGCTGAGCCAAATACAAGCACACCCACAAACTAGCTGATTAGCTGTTAGCTGTGTATTAATAGTTTTGAGATAATTACCTCAGGATACACAAAAAAGAGGCTAAAATTTGATTCTTTTAATGAGTCTTTCTATACTGGTCTCTTATGGCTCATGTATGTGGACAAAACTGCACTAGATGGTACAAATTGTGTTTAGAGTTTTTCTAAATGAGCACAAAATGTAGGTCTGTAACTAGGAAAAAAATAAGGGGAACTGAAATGTCTGTTACTTATGGGGTTAAGTCAGGGTCTGAGCTGTCACTAAAGCAGATACACTTGGTTGCTACACATGTCTCTACACATGTCGAAAGATACCCACAGCTAGCTTTACCTTTAAGGAGAAAGTACTTCTTAAAGTACTACTTAAATCTGGCCGACCTTAGTGCAGCCAAATGATATGTTGTTGAACCGTTATCAATGCTTCAGTCTTTTATGACTGAAATGCAGTGTTAGCACCTGTGTGCTGAGAAGTCGACTCTCCAGCATGTCCTGAGTGGGGTCTTCAGATTCCCACGGGCCCCTGCCATTGTGGGCTGGAATACTCTTGGCCTGGCCCTCGTCATCATAGACTGTCCACTTGGTTAGCTTCTCCACTGTCTGGTGGGGCAGCAAGTTCTCAGCTCGCAGCCAGTCCTAAAACACAGAGAGAAGACGATGATTGTACAGCAGGATTAACTCACTGTTTCTTATCAAGAGTCTCATGTTGTTAGTAGTCAAATTCCCCTTTTCCACCAACATGGAATGGGTGCTGGGTACCTAATTTTTTGAACCATTTGGACAATTTTGACCAAATTGGTTCAGAATCCACGAAGTTCTTTCCTATTGGAACAAAAACAAAAAAAGGTTTTCCCTTGACCTGAAGTGTGAACAGCTGTGGATATGTCACACTACAGGTTAGAAAGAAAGGATGGAGACACTGGGGGAAACATGTGTGGTGGTCTGCCAGCAAAACCCAGTGATTTGGTTATCGCCTGCAATTGAGAAAGAGCTAGAAAGTAGCACGAGAAACATTAAGCTGAACTAATCAGAGTTGGCCAAGACTGGTTTCACTCAAACACAAGGGCAAATAAAATAAAAAAAATACGGATTACCGAGACTAGATGAAAAAGTTGTCAAAAGTAGACCTGGATGGGGTTATTTGTTACCATATTATGATCAGTTGTGCAACGCCTTCTGTTGATCGTTGATTACAATGGTTCTGCTCAAAACTGGTGGAAACGCAGGCTGGCTCACTAGATGGCACCAAGGTTCTAAGAATCCTGAACAGAACTGGTTCAAGAACCAGAGCTAATTTGGTGGAAAAGCCCTAATAGTGTCATATTCAAACTCAGAAATTGAACACATACCTGTGGGTCTCCGCTCATGCGTGGGTTTCCCGCCCAATGCACCTCTGGTTGAGCAATAGTATAAATGCCCCCCTCACCCATCAGCTGGGCCACTTCCCTGTCTGTCTCCTCTTCATACAAGGACCGGACACTTGACATTAGAGCACCTGCGTCCCCATTTGGGAGGGGTTGAGCAGGGGATCTGGGTAACCCAGATTCTCTCTCTGGGTCTGGATGATTCGGTCTGGTGCCTAGAGTCACCCCAGAGAAGGACATCTTGGTCAGGGAGGGACCCAGTTTTCCTCTTGCGGCTTGTAACACATTGACTCCATTTTGATGATTGTCAGAAGCAGCTCTCCTGTTTCTGTCCTCCGTGTTAGCTGATCCCTCTGGTGCTGCTGTACCAACACTAGACCCAGGACTCCTCTGTGCCACATCTCCGCCGGATGTTAAACCTCCTGGCAGGGGCTTCTTGATGGATTTAAGGAGACTGAGATCTGGTTTGACTGGGAGTACAAGCCTGGCACCTGGTTTTGGGGGTTTAGGCTCGGAGGTAGTGGGTCCTCCTGATGTTTCACCGGAGCCTGATTGAGAGGATGGTACTTGACCTGCCTGCAATGTCTGACCTATCTTTGCCTTGCCCAGTTTGTTCATTCTTGGAAGAACCACTGCATATTTGGCTTCTAATTCTTTCTCCCCAGCTGGAGCTGCCTCTTCCCCTCCCTCCGCTGCCAATCCTGGTACGTTGTCCCTCTCTTTAGCCACTCCTGAGGAGCTCCTGTTTTTCTTACTGGCTAGGCTGGTTTTACTGGCAATTCTCATGGCCATCCTATGTTTGAGGATATTACCCTTGGATTTTCTGGCGCTTTGTTTCTGTTTTGAGGCCCGAAGAGAGAGCCACCGGGATAACCCAATGGCTTTTGCCCATGCAGAAATCTTTTTTCTCAAATTACAGCTTCTTGGCATTTTCGTCTGAATCCAACCAGACACTCTTCGAAGGGTTGTCATGCTTTTTCTCCGCGCAATTAGACGTTCCTTGAGTTTGCTGGCCTCACCATCAGCAGCCTCGCTCTCCGATGCTTCCTCTTCAGTCTTTACTAGCATCTTGTTTGTTTTGTGTCGTAAAGATGCCAACTTAACCTTCCGCAAAAGTATGCTCTGGGTTTGCCCTTTGACGACATTTCCAACATGCTTCACTTCTTTTGCCAACTCAGGCTCCAGAATGGCTTTGAGGTCTTTACCTTTGGCTTTGAGAAGCATCACTCGGTTTTGGCCTTTGATGGCTCTAGACAGTGTTGATTCAGCTTCCTCTCCATCTTCTTCATCTGGATTTACCTTTACAGAAACATTTTTTTCAATGTTTTTTGTCTTGTTGGATAACTGAAGGCTCTTTCCTGTTGCTGTCTCAACCTTGTTTGGTGGTTTAATGTCATCTGCTACAGATCTGGGTTTGTCTTCTTTCTGTAGCTTCTTTTTGTTCTTTTTCTCTTCCTTAGCTTTTTGCTTGGCTTCCTTTTCTAATCTCTGCCTTTCTGCTTTAGCCCTCTGTTTCTCTGCCTTCTCTGCCTGCTTATCTGCCTTTGTTTTTTTAAACATTTTATTCCTCTGTCCTTGCGTAGGCTTGGTGGTACACGGAGTCTGTCTTCGTCGTCTGCCGACTTTGTCAACTGCTTTCTTTTCTGATGTGTCCCTCTGCGTTATCTCATCTTCACCCCCATCACTGATGGCTGACTCAGATTCTTCAACTTCCTCGTTGTTTTCCTCCTCTTCTACACTGCACGTGACTGCTTCAACATCAGAGCCACTTCTTGATTTCCCTTCCTCGGAAACCTCTTTGTCTGATTCTTCGTCCGCTGTCTGTTCTGTATCTCTTTGAGTATCTGATGCCTCAGCCTCCTCCTCACTGCTGCTCTCCTCACTCTCCTGTGTCTCAGCTGACTCTTGGTCACTACCCAGTTCCTCCTCCTTCTCATCGTTACTAGTTTCCTCCTCCGTCGCCTCCGCGGAGCTTCCTTCATCGCTCTCTGATTCCTCCTCCTTCTCACTTTCTGTCACTTTGTCAATACTCTTGTTTTCAGGCTTGGTGGGGAGCTTGTTGTTGAACCTACCTGGTTTTGTTGTGGACACATTTAAGGAGGGTTTGACTTTGGTGGTCTTATTTGCATCCCCAGTAATTTTACTGTCTTCCTCATGTTTAATTTCTGATTTACCATTTGCAGTTCTTCCATTTCTTAATTGTCTCCCAGTTTGTTTCTCCGGCTCTTGCTCTTGTGTAGCTCTCTTTTTATCTTGATCTCTTTCATTCCTTATTCCCTTTTTTATTCCATCAGTCTGAGAATTCCCTCTTTCTTTTTGCTTTCCATTGGACACTTTAGAGGAAGGCTGAGATGTTTTGGATCCATTCTGTCTCACATTTTTCTGATTTTTTGCTGCCTCTACTTTCTGCCTTGTGGGATGTGCTCTACCTTTAGGTTTGGCTGGTGACATTTCCTTTAGTTCTTAATTTTTGAAGTTACCTACAACACAACAAACACAAATCATGATCTTAATTGATAACCTGTGAGAACTTATCATGGAAAAAATGCTATTTAACTTGTACTTAAGCAACAGAATTCTGAAATGAATGTCGGTTTTACAACTAAGGTCAGGAGGTTGAGTAACATGTCTGTCAAACTCAGTGAAACCTAGTTCTTGGCTCAATCCATCAGCATTTAGACCAGGTTTCACACTGATTCTTGTCCTCAGGATAAAGACACCCAGGTCAGAACTAGTTTAGCTACAAAACTGACCTGATTTTCCATCAAACGGCAGGTTTTCTGGCTGAATTGCATTTACATCAAGACAAACTTACAATAAATTAATTTAGCAAAACAGTGCAAAAAGTGCAAGAAAGCAATTTTCCATGATGAATCTAGCAATTAACTTTTCCTGGCTGCATGATAGCAACTACCCTTTTCCTTTTATTACAGCAAACAACAGCATTTATCTGCAGGTTTAATCTAAACAGTAGTGAAAGGCTATCTTTAGATTGGCCTAAATGCAGTTGTATACACTGCGCCCTGGGGGGAAAGCAGTGAGAGCTCGTATCAGTGTAGCTTACCAGGCTTCTCAGGTGAAACCCAGGCATAGCTGGGGGGCTGCAAAGTGCTCCGGCTCGTCCTTAAGAGCTGGTGTCACTGATACAAACCCATGCTTAGGATGAGAGCTGATGGGCAGGTACACACCAATATCCCACCCACTGACATGATACAACACAGCCACATATGCAATACACAGCCAACAAAAGCTTACGTGTGGTTTATGCATACACACACTCTGCCCCCGTCAACAAAGGTGAACTGGCGTGGCCCCGACGCACGCGCTCGCACAAACACAAAGTGCTGTTTAATAATTCAGCTCACTCTGGCAGTTCATATGGGCAGCTGGTGAATGCTTGGGAGGAAAGGTGAGAGGCGCCGGCTGGAGTGATCGACAATAGGTGACGATGGAAGAGACAGGGAGAAAAAGAGGGTTCATTACATTGTTGTTTTTTTTTTTTTTGTCAGGGAGAGGGAGATTCCAGCAGTGTGTGCTGGAATGTTTGTGACCTAATTTCAAAACTGGATAATATCTCAGTGCAGACTTAAGTGAGGGAGGCATATTCAGTAGAAGCAAGGAGACACAAATGCTGGTAGAAAAAGTAAAGAGGAGATCCTGGGGGAAGCAGCACAAGGTTTCAGAAAGGGTTGCAATCGAACATATCGGCATCCAAGACCGCAAGTAACATATATACACATACACAAACATGAAATACAAGACAAATCATATGTAATGTCATTTGTAAAGAAGTTGTAGCATATGAATGAATCAGGCAAAACATCTTCTGCCTCCATGTCGTTATATTCCCTTTAAAAGTTTCAGGTCATTTTTGTAATTGACTCTAAGGAGCAGGAGCAACATATTTAAAGGCCCTTTTTTCCCCAGATTAGTTTGGACCTTTGGAACAGACGGTAAGAATAAATCCTGGGACTGAAGATTGTAACTACCCGTACTTTTTTGACAGATGTAGTTTTGAAGATACGATGGAAGCACCTGAGATGCATTTGGCGAGAACATGCCAACGCTTCAGTCTGCATGTGGGCAACCCGGACCATCCGACACGACCACGCAACAAAACGGTGATGAGTGAGGGCTCCGAGGCAAACAGTGTCCAGATGTATGTAAGATCTGAGAGGACGCATGTATGTCACACCGCCGAAGTCCAGCGCAGACATAAATGATGCAGCAACAAGTCTCTTTTTAGCCTCAAGAGAAAGACTTGATTCTAAAATAAAACCCCTTTTTTTTTTTTTACCAGTTGTTGAATATGGGATGTGAAAGACAGAGCTGCCAGTTGAGAGCACGTTATCTTTACAGACGCTTAAAAATACTGAAATATATTAATGACTGATGATCGGTTCTCACTGAAAACAGAAAAAAGGCAAACTGACATAATAGGTCACGAAAAGTAGAAATGAACAGCACGACACAGGGAGAGTGTACAGTTTATCACGTTTATTTAAAAGGGGCAGGGAATATAAGAATATAATTTATTTTCTTCCTGCTCCTTTGTTACTTTCCACCTCTGCAGATACAACTTATTTAACATATATTTTTTTCTTCTTCTATTCTGCTTGTATTGTTTGAGGAGTGAAAAAAAACCCTTTCCACTTATTTATAGCTTATGTTCAGAACACATGTTCATACACATTTAGATACCTGTGTGTTTACTCTACTACATGTAAAGACTACATTTTATTTCAAATGTCTCTGCTCAGAAAAGCAAAACCCAGTGTTTTTCATTTAAACAGTCTGGCTTTGTGTGCTTAGGGTGTGTGTGTGTGTGTAATATATTGACTCAAAAGCACTAATTTTTCGAGGCATTTTTAAGAGTTTTTGTAGAACTGTAATATGACAGGAGGTTCAGTTCACTTTGTCCACAAACAGCCAGTAGAAACATCCTTCAAAGGCCTACTTTTAACGTTTATACTTTGAGTACATTTCAGAGCCTGGACTACCAGTCCATCTCTACTTCTACTTCTTCTGGAGTAAAGAGTGTGTGGACCTTTGTAACCTCTGTCAGTATCACATCTTATCTGACAGCAACGGATGAAACTTCTAAAAGCCAAACCCCAGACGTATGTAGATCACATCTGATGATTGTGACTTTCCTGTATCAGCCAGAGACAAACAAGCACTTTTCTTCAAAGCATGTTTTTATGTTTTCATCTTCAGATTTTTCCTGGCTGAAAAGAAAAAACAACAACAGTGGGTAAGGGGTAGCTGTACCTCAGGGTTAGGGTAACATCCGTTCATGTCACAAGTAGACTTTGACAGTATCAAAGAGGATCTGGACCAGATGTTTGGTGAACTGAGGCTGGAGAAGCTTCAGGTTTCAACAAAAAAAAAAAAAAACGGAGGATTTTACGTCCAGTGGAGTGACAGCAAAGTTTTCCAGATTTATGACAACATCACAGCTGCTGCACTTCATGGTCACAGGTGAACTACTAAAGCTGTCAGATTCAGGTTTTGTCAAAAGACGTATTACATTTATCGGTTTCTCAGTCAGCAGCAGCAGGCAAACCTTTAAACCAGGATGAGCCAGCTCTTTATAAGTGATGGATGGCGACGTGCGTGAATTCACATTTTCTTTTTCTGATTTTCTTGGTTAAAATTTGCGATACATTTCAACAGAAAGCCACCTTGTGATGCCTGATCTAGAGGAAAACACTTTTTTGTACCATGCGTCGGTATTTGCAGGATTTGAGTTCGACATTAAATTATGAGCCGAGCAGAACATGAAGACGCCGATTCCACAAGTTTGAGCTCAACACAAAACACGCAGGCGCCCTCCCCCTGTTTTATAGCTCATTTAACGTCTTCAGGTTGCACATTATGACGACTCGTCTTACAGGGTCGTCCTCTCACAGAGCTGCTGCTGTTAACGGCCTCGGCCTCAGCCAGGTCCTCAGGGAGCTCAGGTTGCAGCGAAGCCACCGTGGCTCGAGGCAATTAGTGGACAAAGCGTCTCATTCTATAATGGATGATCAAAACTCTTGGCCGCACATGTATGACAACCGATCCCTCCTTTATCCACTTCACCAGAGATGGCCCGGCCGCTGCGGCTCGGGATAATAGCTGGTGTTATGGAAGAAGGCAGGAACTGAAAGAGCACCAAGTTCTGGATGGAATATACTCAAACGGTCCAAAATGATGGGTTGTGAGTCTAAATGTTATGGCTTTTTTTGAGGTTTCAGTCAACCATGAGGAGACGACAACAGCATTCATACACCATTACACAACAAAAACATGAACGGACTGAGAAAATCAAAACAGACACACTGAGTTTTGAGAAAAAACATGTAATAATTATGGACAATAAAACTGTAGTGTGAAGTTACAAATCAAAAAAAATTAGAGTTCTTGATCAATTCACTACAAAAATATATTCTAGGGAGATACTAAACCCAGCATTCTGAGAGACAGTACCAAAATATTTCCTAAATAGCAGCCAACCCCAGTTAAAACAGGCCCACAGGTACAGTCACATACATACTGTATATATTAAAAAGATTTTACTACAATAGCTTACAATTACATTCCTAAATTACATTATTCTTTGCTGGTGTAAAAAAAAATGGTGTACATAATTATAAAAACCAAACCCTATAAAAAAGCTCTTGCCCCAAAAAAAAAAAAAATTCAGCAATGTGAGCTCCGCAGTAGTGGAAGTACCTATGGCTGGTTATTTTTTTTTTTTTTAAATCATGTGATCAAAGTGGACGGAAGGGGGCCGTGTTAGCAGATTGCGGGGGTACAGTACGAGCTACTGTTACTCCTTTAGTAAATGAGGACTTGATAAAAACAAATGGAACATCAGTGCAGGTTAACATACACAACTTTTCACCATCTTTTCTGTTTTTCTTCCAGAGCGTCACAATATGTTCCCTCGACAGTTTGTTATGTACGTATGGAAGCTCTTTTCTGCCAAAAAAAACAAACAAAAACAAAGCGGAATTCTAAAAAATACAAAAATGACGAATAAAAAAGGGTCAAGTAACAAGTTTTTAGATTCACATTATGATATAAAAAGGTTTAAACTTTGGGCTATATATAATTTTGGACCTTCGTTTGCCATGTTTCCACAAAAGTGAATTTGAAGTGAGATGTGAATGTGAATTCTGCACATTCCATTAACTGCCGTGACACAAAAAAAACTATGCTGGTGCTTTAGTCTACGTTACACATGGCTGCAATGAACCGAGTCGAGGAAGTAGCATCCTGTTGTTTTCCATCTAAAACTGGATAAAAGCAAAGAATAATTTGGTCTCATTGGTCCACGCTACGCTAGTTTTGGATTATACAGTTTCCATAAACCTTCTCTATTTTGAGAATGTGTGTAAAAATACGGTGATGAATAATACACTGGAAACTAGGGCTGGGCGATAAAACTTAGCAATATTAATTTTTCTTTTTGTTCTTAGGGTTTACTTTGTTAAATTGTAAAACATCTAACACAGTGTTTTTAATGTTTTTCTTACTTTTACTCATGCCTATTTTGATGTTGAAGACTTAATCGCTATAGTTGATAAATATCCTGCTTCTGGATTTCTGAAATGTTCTACAGTGTTTTGACATGTTCTGACCATTAAAAAAAAAAACGGTTTCAAACATAACCATCTGGTTTCACTCGGGACCGCAAATCATACTTTAACCCTTAAATTAATAATGATTTGACATTTTTTGTGAGTTATCAATCTGTACATCTGTACATATCAAAGTACATTTTTTTAAATCATATTTCCCCGACCTAATGGCTGTTGATTCAATATTGTTATGAAATGTTGAAATGTTAAGAAAAATAATTTACTTTATTTTCTAATTTAGACAGAACTATGTTTGATTAACTCATTAATAAAAATTAGTAAAAGAAAATGTGATGAGTAAAATAGTTGGAATACCAAGTCAAATTTCAGAGCCAAAATTGCATTACAAGCCATATCTGAATATTTGTATCTCATATTTCGTAAATATATATTGATGCAGTGTCTCAATTTGGTAGCATTTTTATTTTTATCGTCTCCTTTTTTCTGGCAGAGATGGGCTTCCATAATATAAATCGGACATTTCTTCAAATATAAAAAAAGAGGCACAAATCACATAAAATTTAAGCTACAAAATATTGTCATTATTCTACGAGCCCCTTCATTGTCTATAGCTGAATGTCATTGTGGGGAGATGAGAGCCACTACGGAGCAGAGGCTTCTGGGAATAAAGGCTGAAAGAATGTCTGCGTTAGTGTCGTCCGTGGCAGGTTTGAGATGCTGGTCTGAAGCTGTGATGGACTGTGATTCTGGTCACATGTGAGGAATGTGCTTCATGTGGCTTTGGGTTAAATGGCTGTGACCGAGTACAGTGTGAGGTCTTTAGGCACAGGTGGTGTCTTTTCCTTCACCGTCTGTCTTCAAACAGCCTCGTGGTGCTCAACAGCACTACCGCCGAGGGCCCTTTGGAGGGTCTCCCTACCAGGGGCCGATGCGAGCTCAAAGTCAGAGGGGAGGTCAGTCACTGAGGCGAGGGGTCAGGGGTCAGTAGTGGTTGTTTCTGTCAGACGTGTTGCTACAGGTCTGCAGGACGCTTCATACACGTTAACAACAAGTTTACTGTAAGGAGAGACGACAGAAAAACATCTTAAACAAACAGACAAAACTGTCAGAACTGTATCACTGTTGAGCAGGAAAGACAAGCCACTACTTTCATTTACCTCGACTCCACAGTCGGGACCATCCCTCAGTTTACAGCACTGTTCACGTTATTCTCTATCAACGACCTGCAGCAAACACAAAACAGCTGCTATTAACACACTGCAAACAGCTTCAGCAGGTCAATATTTCATGTTCAGCTTTTAGTTACACCCATAACTTATAATGTATTCATGTCATATGGAAGTAGTTGTAAAACCATTCACACCAACATCCACAATTACAACTGATATTGCTGGAAGTGACTGTAAGAACTGTAAAGATTCTGGTGGCTAAAAGCTCGCTTTGACAAACACGAGAAAACTCCATGAACCGCTTACGATGCAGGAATAGTGGACGCATCTGGACTTGTGGTTCTTGTTACTCTACATAAAAAATCTATTCAAATATGTTATAAACCAATCTTGATATATCCAGTGGATGCATGTACGTGCTAATAAAACATCACCTTACATATATGAAAACATCAGTCTTGAGATAGAGAGAGAGACCCTCTGCTTGACTCATCAGCAGCTGATACTTACGTCTGATCTCCTTCTAGTGACTTCTGGATCTCCTGAAGCACTTCTGCAAACAAAACATGACAGTTGGTGATCCGATTTCACAGAGCGCGCTGCACTTCATGTGAGACGTGTTCTGGGGCGGTGGGGGGTAGGGGTACACACAAGACATGTATGAATCATGCGCTGGTTTGGCATCTGTAAACACTCTGTTTAACAGTTGAGTCTGTGAGCTGCTGCTGTGGGTGTGTCTCATGACAATGGAGGCAAAAAGCTGACATACCAGTTAGGAGAGGCAGCACATGTTGCTCTTAACACTGAAGCAATGCATTATGGGGTCAATCACAAAAACAGAGGAGCCTCCTGCATGATCACATTCACTGAACAGGTTTAACATGTCTGTCTCTCTCTGCAGTACTCACTCTCATCATTCAGCAAAGCATGCTCCATAACACGTCTAGCTGCACTTTCTGGAACACACAGGCAGCAGGCAGTCAGTCACAAACAATGTGTGCATGGAAAAACAGACAAGGGGCACATTAGCACACATCAAATAGAACACTGCATGTGCACATGTAGAGTCCTCTCAGGCATTAGCTCATGCATGTTTCAGTCTGTGTTTAGGCCTCTGAATGCGGTTTTACCTGCGTCCTCACCGTCCTGTGTGGTGTTTCTACAAGAGCAGAGAGAGAACATTAACATTGAAGCAAATGATGAGTCTGGAATAAAGTCAAACAAACACAGGGTGTATAATACCTGTGAGCTCCATCAGTCTGTGGTCTGCGTTGGCCAGAGGAACCTGAGTGTAGAGGAGCCTCCACCAGACAGCGAGGCTCCACCAGACAGCGAGTGGACAGCGAGAAACGCTCAAACTCAGACGGAGAGATCAGGTAGAAGCCTGAGGGAAGACACAGAATGCCTTAAAACATGGTCCTGGCTTACTGACCCAAGTCCCACCCCCTTGGACACTCTATGGGGTTTTCAACAATATCAGTGAGAAATATTCCAAAGGAAATAATTGCAAATTTAATAGTCCTGAAACATCAGAAAGTAGTAAACAAAAAGGATTAAAATATGTACAATAAACAATTTGACACAAGAGCTGTGAGGTACCGAGCCGTGTGTGTCTGTGTGTGTGTTACCCTGGCCGTGCTTGGTGAAGACACAGGAAGCGATGCCGCTGACGTCCTCTTTGCGGATGCAGGGGTACTGGACCTGCATCTTCACTGAGGGCAGTGACACCACATGGAGGTCGCCCTGATTGGTCAGAACCACGAGGCCGCTCTCGCCGTAGTCTTCTGACCGGTTGCTGCCAAACCAGGCCACGCCCACCCGCCGCACTCTGGAGCCGTCAATGGCCGTCAGCTTCAGCTTCATTTTTGCGCTCACTTTAGGCAGAGTGAAGACCTGGATTCACACAGACAGGGTTAGGGTTAGGAAATGTGACACCACTTGTTGGGATGCTGTTTGCGTTCTGTTAACGTTGTGACTACTGATTTTTCTCAAGTGCGTGTCATAACGATCGCACGAACGAACCTGCACTGGTAGCCATGACTGCTTCAGTTTGTAAATCATCTCCGTGTGGAGTCTGAAAAGGCTCTGTTTGGAGAGTCTTTTGGAGGGCTACGTGACCACTACTTCTCAATCCCCAAAAGAAACGGGACACCCTACCCGACGGAGGCGTAGGGTGAAGTGGTAGGGCTGCCAGAAACTGCCAGAAACTGGTCTCATAATCGCGTGAAGATATTTTTATACTGCAGCTGAGTATTATTATGAAAGAGCCTGACAACCCAAGTTTTTATTTTTATTTAGTATCAGGATTTCGCCTAGCACGATAAGGCTGAGGTGCTGTGCAAAAACACTCAAGGGAAAGAAGCAGAGCCAGAGTCAGCAGAGTTTCTCTACCACTCTGGAGAGAAAAGACACCATATTAGTCTAAAGCGGTTAGTATTTTTTTTTTTCTGGACATAAGCTTTTAAAAGTGGTGTCATTGGTTATTTGCGAAACTGGAATTGTGAATTGGAACTGTGCGTTTTACACTCAATGGTGTAATAATAAATGTCCATGATTAAAATAACAAAATTAGTTTTAGGCAAATAAGAACAAAAATCCATCACAGCACCTAAGCCCTCCACCTACCTGGGGAAACCCCTGCGTATCTTGATTGTGTTAATGTCCAAAAAATGTTTTTTTTGTTTTTGATTCAAACCTTGAACTGTTCCTCTGATATGACCAGGAGGTGGTGTGAGCCCTGCATCTCGGGGGATCGAGCCAGGTCGTGAGCCACCTCCAGGGGCTCAGGGAGGGGTGCGCCGTGACCGTCCAGCACCACGATACCGACCACAGGGGCCCGGTGCATCAGCTGGATCTCCTTGGCTGAAAGAAAAGGAGGCCAAGACAGAAAATGAGAGTGGTAAAACAAAGGGACATGTGTACTCAACCTGTCAACCTGTAAAAAACTTGTTTACCTGGGTGTGCAGTGACAGGTTCATCTGCTCTGTGCTCTACAGGAGGAAGGCGAAGCATGTACGCAAACACACAGCCGCCATTAGTCCCCGCCCACAGTGAAGGGCTGTTATGTGAACCTACATCAAAATGAGCACACAGATTAGATTAACCTGCATATTGTGTGACACTCTGATATGCACATGGAGTGTTTGAAGGCGTAACTCACTGTCTGAGAGGAAGGTGTCTGCAAAGTAGAGCGTCCTCACGAGTCCGGTGAAGGAGTCGTCTGAGGAGCGGGCCTCGATTTTCCTCTGGACTGGAGCCAGCTCCATTTCTGCCAACTCAGCCTCCAGACGAGCGTTCGCCTCCTGCAGCTGCTCACAGACAAGAGTGATGAGCAGGAAAGAAAGGAAGTAAATAAAAAAAAAAAAAAAAAAAAAGCTGAAGCATGAAATGCTTACCGTTAATGGCATCACCTATGGTTGTCTAAGTAACAGAGGAGTGAAGTCAATCTACCTTGGCGGCGTTGTTGACGTGATGTTTCCTCAGTGAGACTCTGCTGCGGCGGATTCTTCTGAAGGACTGTCTGAGGGATTTCTTTATGCTCTTCACCCGGGACAGAGGACCCTCCATGGCCAACTGGTCACTGGGGTTTAAGGTGCACCTGCAGGGTAGATGGAAAAACTGGGTTACCTATATATAAAAGTGTGAATATACACATAATAAAACACTGGCACAGGTGTTGTTAAAAAAGGGTGGAGTAAATCATTTGTCTTCTTTTTTTAACCCTGCAAACAAAGTACATCTAGTCTGCCATTACTCAAATGTCCAAAAGTTGGAAAGTAAACTGTTGACCAGCAGAACAGTGAGGCTTTGATGTTAAATATATCGCCAAGAACACTGCAGTGTAACCTGGACCAACTTTTTTACAAACATTCAATATAAAACAGCATGTAATGTTTATCAGTATCCTTACTTTACGAAGACATTGTTTTTCTGTTGGTAATCAAATAAGCCAAAGCCGTGGCTGGTGCCGAAGGCGACCAGCTTCCACTCTGAGTGCAGGTTGAGGGCGGTGACCACAGCAGGAGGCTGGCACTGAACCAGAGTGAAGGGCTGGAAACCTGGAGGGAACAGGACCGGCTCCTCTCGCACATCCAGCCGAGTGTGGCCCTGATCAGTGAGAAAAACACCAACAGAGTTACTTAGTGATCCTTGATGCTCAGTGGAGCTGTAATGTGCAATATGTAAGAAATCATCAGCAGTACAGAGAAGAAACTATAACAAGGACAGTAAGTTACTGCAACTTTCAGGTCAGGATAAATAAACCATTAAACTGATCAGCACCTTCCAGCGGAATCCCTCCTGGCCCTGAAGCAGGTCAACAACCTTTGCCTCGACTGTCTGCTCTGCTGCTTCATCATTCAGCTCCATCACTAGAATCTGACACAACAACACAGTGCAATCACATGAATAAATGTGTATCAAACTAAACACTTACACAGATGTCATATTATTATTTATTACTACTTTTATCCTTTATGTTGGCATAAATGGTTTCAGGTACTACGCAACTTTTAAATGGAATTAACTGCACACTGCCCTCAAACATGCCTCCTTCATTCCCCTTGGGGATGTTTAAGCTTTACTATCAGATGTTTTTTATGACCCTTGAAACTGCTTATTAATTCCTTTTCATCAATTGTGTAACTGTGTTGTTCTGTCTGCCGTTTGTGTTTTTGTGTATGTTTCTTGGTCTCTGGTGTCTCTTGTAAAAGAGATTCTAATCTCAATGAGACAAGCTAATTAAATAAAGATTGAATGAATAAATAAATAAGTACAACCAGTTAGTGTTTGTGTTAAACAGTCCTCTCACCTGTCCAGCAGTGCCAGCCACAGTCAGATAACCGCTGTATTTACAGAGGTGGATCTTCTGGATGCCAAGTCGTGGGTCATCACTGTAAGGGTCGAAACAACCAACCTGGACAACAAAGAGTTACATTATTTAAATAACAGTGATTATGTGCGTTATGACCAATGACTTGTCGCAGGAGCTCAAACCAATCACAAGTGCCAACAATCACGTGATCCAAAAAAAAAAAAAAGCATCCTCAGGTGGTACTGGGAAAGGCAGCCTTCAGGAACTGAAGGAAGGTAACGCAGTATGAATAAATAAATAAATCAAGCAATCAATTTTCATTATTATCTTCAGTTTTCAGTCTCAGTTTGGTTAGGTTTAGGCATCAAAATACTTGATTGAATATTTGACTTCAGGCAACAAAACTACTTCAACAGGTTTATTAAAAGATCATGGACTGAGCTAAAATAAACCCTTTTACAAAAGGCACGACGAAATCCTTTTTGCCAGAAAGCCCTGAGGGCAAACTTCTCCCAGATACTCCTCACCGTTTCTTTCTCTCAGTCTGCAGACACGACAGGAACAGAGTCTCTTCCACACCATTATTTGGTTTGTCTTCATTTTGTTGTTTTTTTCTAAATAGTTTGTTTTATCTTTCCCAACGTTACTGTCTTCATGTTACTTCTGATAAGCCAGGGTCATAACAATGTGTCACAATCAAGGTCTATGACAATTCAAATGTAATACTTCAACATAGGTCTGCTGAAACATTGTTCACATTATCAGAGATTTAAAATACTTTTCCTAATACTGTGTATTTTACAAACCTTTCTGAAGGGAGGCCACTCTCCTTCAGTGCCTTGGTTCATGTTGTCGTTGGGGTCAGCGTCTGTGTCGAACACTCCAGCTGTGCTTAACTTGTACATGGGGTACAGACAGACTCCTGAAGCGTCCCAGAAACGCACCGTTCCATCCTCATGCCTGCACACATATTAAAACATTACAGTTCAAATGTTTAGCAGTCAGTGGGAGAAATGTGCCCCATTGGGTACTGTAGAGGGTTTACATGGACTGACCCTGTGAGCAGCAGGTCTCTCTGTGGAGGGTCTGGGGCCAGGCTTTGGCCTCCTGTTATTGGCCACGGCTGCATGGAGAGAGAGGAAATTAAAGTTTAACAAGAATACCGCTTTAAGGCCGTCTGTTGAAGCAGAAATCAAAGACGGAATGTGTCCATGCTCAAGACAGAGCATACCATATATGATGAAGAGTTTTAGAGGAGAGTCTATAGAGTCCCATACAGGGTTTAGACCTGTACTAGTACAAAAGTTTGGAGCTGGAAAAAGCTAAAGTTTGGAACCGATCTGATTCAATACTGTGTCAGGTGAATAAATGGCCAGATATGAATGATAGAGCATAAGATGAAACAATTAAACAGTAGTCCAGATTCCATACCCGTAACGTCCACAAAACACACAATGTAAGACATGTTTTCTTTTTCTTTCTTTACTGCTGCCACTAACATTAATTTATGACTAAATGATGACAGACATGAAACAGACATGAAGCTGCTGTCAGATGTGTCTGCCCTCTTCTGGCACTATCAGCACTCAGCCAAAGACAGTCACGACGCACAACATGCACCATCTGTAACACAGCTGTTCTGAACATTCTGAACAGTCTTCTCTCATAAAACCAAAAACTGACCACATCACGTCAGTTTCAGCAGTCAGACTCTCTCAGTGCCGTTTCTTTTCATACCAAATATAACTAACTAGACATTAGGTGGATCAGTTGAATATATTTATATTTAGTTTTTTAGGTCTCTGTGGTTATAATACTATTACTACTCATACTAATAATAAAGAAAAAAAGAGCTCTGTGAAGTCTGTTGAGGTAAACTTGTGATATTGGACTATATAAATAAAACTGACTGACTATAAGAGGGACCCCGACATTAACATGCACATTATGTGTTGGATGCATCATAACAGTCCAGTGTTTTTACACTCCACCTGTACGGACCTGATCGGTGTAAAGTACCTTTTTGGAGTAGTGTGTATTCTGCAGCTCTCCAGCAGAGCTGATCCTCTCCCACAGTTTGAATGGGATGGCGGACACATGGTGTGAGCAGGTGATGGCTGAGCTGTGCAGAGGGACCAGGTATGGCGTCTGGATGACCGGCCAACCCTCCGTCTGCAGGTCTATCACTACGAGCTCCTCCTCCACCAGCACCACCAGTGCATTGGGATCTCCTGCAGATGGACGGAACAGAACAGTAAAAGGAGTTAGATGCTTATTCACCGTTTTCCATAAGTGCTGTGAAGTTTTTTGACTAAAAAAAAAAAATCAAACCAACCCCAAGAAATCAGGTTTCAGAAGGACAAGGACAACATGTTCATGTTTAATGGGGGAATGTAGTGCATGTATAGTAGAGCCAGACTGATGAACAAACCAGGCAAATAAGAGAAAATACTGTAAATGTCAGCTCATTGTGGATATCAGCCAGACATTAAATGACCAGTTCTTTTAAAAAGGTCAAAATATCAATATCAGCACTGTATTTGAAACATCCATACCAGTGCTGTTATGAGCAAAAACCTTACCATACATCTGGTATACAGGTCTTATTGTGGTACCAACCCTAGGACTAACTCCTTGAAAAAAAATCATGTAATTTACAAACTTAATATCTATCAATCAATGACTCTAGTCTTTAAAATATATGAATTGTCTATGAAAGTGTATGTAATGTATTGATGTTTGAGTTTATGTGCATTATGTAGAGTAATGTAAGTAATCCTCATTATGTGATGGTGCTGTCAACACATTACACTACTTCGTCCTATGCACAAACATAAAGTCTGATGACATGCAGTTGTTCAGTAACCACAATTTGGAAAAACTGTTGGAAGAGAACACTGCTCTACTCTGCTGCTCTGATTTTGGACACTGCCTTTCTTGTTTAAATGATGTTAATAAAATTCGGTTTCTACAAAGTGCTGACTGTATCTTTGTTGATTAAATACATGTGAACACAGTCATTTCTGATTGAGCAGAATAAGGGAAAATAAGAGTCACAGCGGTATGGTTTGGGACAGACGACGACAGCAGTGGGTTTGCGTTGGTGTGTGTTGCTCGCCTTTGTGCTGTGGTCCGTCTGTGATGACAAAGAAGTCGATGATTCTGGAGGTGAAGTCCAGAGCCACATGGGTTTTACTGTGAATCACTGTGATACAGTGTCTGTCGCCGTAGCTGGCCCTGGGCATTCCACCGCTGAACAGCAGGAACGGAGGCCTAAACACACACAGACGCACACAGGTTCAAGTTCAGTTCAGTTCGGTTTGCCCAGAGATTAATATGTAACACTGGCTCATGTTGCATGTCTGTGGAACAATGTTAAACATTACAACAGTGAGGACGTTGCTTCACTTTCACTGAAAAAAAATAGAATTTGCCTTGTGGTTGTATGCCTCCACCAAGATACGGTGGGGAAAGTGTTTCCCACAGCCCAAGATGACTTCCTCAAATGTTTGGTCAAAAACCCAATGATACTCAGTTTACCATCATCGGAGTAAAGAAACAAGCATATATTCACAATTAAGAAGCTGGAATTCAGCATTGATGAAAACGGAATGGATAACTAGCTTAAGCTTCAGAGCCAGTGGTATCAGTTCACTAAAATCACCCAGCATTCTCCTAATGTTTATGATAGTTAATCTTGCGGTACAGCAGAGCAGATTTTTTTTTTGCCTTGACTGTAGAGATTCCTGATGTACCTAGGGAGTGTGGTTATTTTTAACTTCGATTTTAATGCTATAAATGAGAAAAGAGACAAAAAAAGTGCATGTGCGTGGCTACGTGACGGACTGCGGAGCCTCTGTAAACGGCAACACCTCAAGCGGTCACTTGTGTCTCAAAACGATCAGTTTGTTTGTTTTACATCTTATCACGTGGCATCATAATTTGCTAGAGCCACTTCTCAGCCATTTCTCTCACAGGACTCCATTCCATCCTCTGGTCTCCCTTCAAAGACCCCACAGCTGTGACCATTCATCACCAAATTCAGAAAGAGATATCACCTGAGATATCACGCTATGAAGAATAGGACAACCCTGGCCATCACCAGCGTGGAGGTTATAAAAAAAAAAAAAAAAGGCACAAATGGTGAATAAATGAACATACCCGTCTTCTGTAGGCAGCTGAACAATTTTCGTAATGGCCTTACAGGGGAAATGTCCTGCGGAAATAAAAGGCATGTCATCATCAGCTTCGAGAGAAAGCACGTCATTATAAAAAGACAGTACAGAGGACGCTCTTCCTCCTCACCGTATGGAATGTCGGACTTCTCCTCCTCCTCATTCACATCGTCCCCACCCACCATCCACCGACAGTAGCTTCCATCACTATGTGAACTGAGGATGTAGCCTCCGTCCTCTGTCCACCACACACTTTCCAGTTGCTACAGAAACATCAGGTTAGATTAAAAGATACAGTACATCAAGATTTGGCTAGCCGCTGTTCTTTAATTGCCTGATAAAGAGTATTAAAGGGCCATCCACACCACAAACAGTAACTATAATGATACTATAAAATTGCTCTAACTCTAGGGAATGGTGGACTCATATCTTCAACAATGACAGCGGTGAACAATGCCGTTGTGAAGTGATCGTTCATCACATCAAACCCTGTCTCACCTGTGTGGCAGGGATGTGCTGTATGGCACACTGCTTCTCCAGGTCCCAGACAACCATAAGGCCTCTGCCGTACCCAATTACAACCTGGTTTGGGTTGACTGGGTTCTCCTGTAAGGCCTCTACGTGTTCCAGATTCCTGCGGCCGATGTAGTCATCGGGTACACTGCAGGAGGCGGGAGAAGAGAGACCCGTCAGAACATGAGCCTCAGTATTGATCTGGGGGGGGGGGCTCAGTGGCGCTGTGCACACACATCATGTCATGACAACAAGGTGATGTATTGCTTTGTTTGTGCGGTAGCGGTTTACTCAGATGGATCGATACACATTTAGGGTTGTTTACGGTCAATCCATCTGGAATCCACAGTGCTTCGTATTTCCACAGGGAGAAAAACAAAACCACAAAACAGGACGCATAAAAACAAGGCTACAGAGTATTACTGTAAGCCAGGCTTGTTTATTTAAGCATTTATATTGAGTGCAAACATGTAAATCCCTCTGTGTAAGTCAAACAATTTAGTCTGGGAAAACCCATGTGACTGTAAAAAGCCTCAGCACCACACCCTAAAGACACTTTTAGTCTTCTACAGCAGAGAAATGAGATGGATTTGTGAATGACAAACTGTCTTACATCAGTGTTTGGGAAAACATTTGATTAACAGGACAAAGTACACAACAGCTCCAGAGCCTCACTGTACATTCACATCAAACTGCAAAGTATCCGAGCTAGGCCTGTCACAATTATTACATAATCGCCTTATTGTAATTATTTGTACTAACAACAATTATTTTGCATAATCTGATGATGATAATCCTCTCCATTCACCTGTATAAACATAAGCAGCAATTAATAATGCTGCAATCAAAAACTAAGTGTTTAGAATTGAAATGTTATCATAACCAATGTTCTAAATTACATCAGGAATTGTTATTGTTGAGAGCTCAATATAATGAAATTTCACCATCAAGAGCAGCAGAGAATGTGTTAAAACTTAAACACATTATTTTTGGTCAGGGAGAAAAATCTGGAAAAGTTTTGGCACAGACGCCTGAAACAACACCTGCATAAACATAGTGTCATATTTCATCACCATTTCCACACTGTTCCACCTGCTTAACTTCCATCAGTACCTGTCAGTATCAGTCATTTTCTTTGTATATTTCAGTAATAGGCTTTGTATATTTAAACCCTTGAGTCATTTTATTAGACATAATGAAAATAGTTTTTGGTGAGCACAAAGAAATCTTCGTCTTTTCTACTCATATATGTTTGGTTTTGATCACATTCCCATTTCAGGCCTATATTTAGAACTGAAAAGGTGTATTCATTTACCTTTTTAGATTTTATTAAATGCTGAATTGAAAATTTTCACAAAGATTCTGAATAAAAAGGAAAAATAATAAATATATATTTTGATCTAGTCACACAGAGCTAAAGAACAATATTAGAGAAAATACATGCATCTTCAATCTCTGACTTAAATATGAGGCAGACTGCAGCCTGAGGCTACATTCTGCTCTCCACCGCATTTACTCACACAATAGAAACAAACACGAAGGTGTAAGATTTCAGTTTCCACACTACCTGTGTTTTTCCATTCGTTTACTCTGATATTTTTGGCTACTGAACAAACACCACCTCTTTCTGCAAAACCATCAATCACAGCTAATCGCAAACTCTGTGTCCAGTTGACTTCCATTCAAAAAGCAGTGCTAGAAACACTGCACACTGTGCTGATGCAGTGTGGTGGCTCACCTGCTGGCCACTTGGTCGAGGCTGATGTTCCTCTCCTCCAGCTCTCTGAAGCCTGGCACTTCCACTATGAACACATGACCTCCTTCTGTCCCCAGCAGCAGCAGCTCCCCTGACGAGTGGGGCAGCACCGCCGTCACTCTGGTCACATGGGGAAGGGCTCTGAGGAGAGGACGAGCAACAGGAGAGACATTACATCACTTACTCATGTGTGTATCCCTGTTTGTCTGAAGAAAAATTACCTAAGTCAAAATTACTGAGAACAGCAGCCGGGGACAGAACTATAGCTTGGAAACCAAAACTGGAACTAAACTCCAGCTCATAAAATGCAGGTAAAAATTCAATATGGATGCCCTGGTAAGAGGCTGAGAGCAGTAAAAATGTGAGTGTGTGTCTGTGTTTTACCCAGGAGGTCCAGTCAGTGTGAAGCGTCCTATCTCCAGCAGTTCAGAAAGTCCCTTGTGGGCTCTTAAAGTCCACATGTGCAGGCTGTTGTCATCCAACAGAGTCACCAGTTCAACCTAAACACAACTCACAGTCAGTGTCTACTGTCAAAGCAGGGGCAGAAGATTTCAAAAAGCAGAAATGTGTCAGACTGTACCTGGTGGGGGAGGAAGTGCACCTGTGTCACAGCAGCATTCTCATCATGTAGACCCATGAACTCCACACCTGGAGCTCCGTATCTGAACAATGGTCAAGGGCTAAACAAGTGATATTAGTGCTGTCAAGATTACCATGTTTTTTGCGATCAGATGATGGCGTATCCTCAACCCCCACAAAATCAAAAAAGAGGTCATTTAGACACCACGTTTGTTGCTCTATGTCAAAGAACAAAAACAAAAAAACAGTAGTTTTGATAAGTATGTTTCGCATATTTTACATACCATGCATTTAAGAGAATGTAATTCGTATTTTCCTCATCAACCCATCCACTATTTATCATTAAGTCATTTTTGTGACCCAGCCTACTTCCTTCTTCCACCAAAGCAGGAAGAAAACAGGTCTGAGGGGGAAAGGCTCATCCAGAGTTTCAATGAAATCTGTGACTCTGTTCATAATAAACATCTATACACACTTTACTGTCGCAGTAAATCGCAGTAATTTTCTCCACAACTTGGATCCTGTAGGAATGATGACTTTTCCAGTGAGTTGTGAGTCTCATGGGGTTAGATTACAGCTTCATGTTATCAGAAGACTTTCTGTGCTGCATAAAAAAAACAACAGAAGCTGCACTGTTCCTCGACGTGGCCTGAGGCATCGTGCACTTTGACTCACAATATTCATTCACAGATTTTCCTTTATGTGTGCCTTTTACTGTTCTTTCAGGACAATCTGCTGCATTGTGTGACTGAATTATCTTAATGACACAAGTTACTGAGGTTATCAAAACCGTTGTGTACTCACTGGCTCTGCTGCACTGTCACGAAGTAGAATTATGTGAGAGGCTGTGGCGACACAGACTCCACTGTCTGAGAAGCAGGTGGTGCTAAGCAGCAGCCAGCGTGGGAAAATGAAATACCTGAGGCAGATGCCCATGTGAACCGCAGACTGGGATTTAGCAGCGTCACAGCCGCTCATTAGCACTGGCTGCCTGTTTGAACATGACGCTCCGATTACATGACGACATTTTTTCATGCTAATACAGCACGCACACATACACAGACATGCAGAGTGAAGGATACAGTTTGATGGCCCCGGAGCGGGTGCCGATGGCCAGAAGCTGCAGAGAGGGACTGAAGCCCAGAGCGCTGGGCTGATGGGGGAATCCATGCTCCACAGTCTGCAGAAGAAACAGAACAGACACGATCAGCCTGATGACATGACATTTATGCCTTTCTATTTTAAAGGCTGATTGAAATCTTAAAAATCATTCAGTTCAGACAATGTAATTTCTGAAAAAACGCATGTTGTGTCATTGAGCTGAATCAGGCTCTGGTTATAGTTTATTTGGGCAGATGTGAGCACATCAGTGGTACTCAGTGTAGACCAGTTCAACGCCCTGCCTGTCCCCACAGTGGGGCTTGACAACAGAAGCAAGAGCGCTCAGGGCTTGCCTCACCAGGTTCATTCAAGTTTCAGCTTCTCTCACGAGTTAATCACTAGTTATCATATTAATTTCCTCTCTAATGCACACTGAATCCCCTCAAAAGGGGTCTCCAAAAGATGATTTGAGCTACAAAACCAGTGTAAAGAGGGAGCGTTCAAACGTAGCTTTAAGCAATGCATTTTAGTTTGTTCTGATTTTATTCATTTTTCTGTGTGTGCAGAAACAGACCCAAAGTGAAAACATAGTTTACCTGCTCACCTACTGAGCTGGAGCAGAGCAAATGAACTAGGTTTAAAAAATGCCCAAGACTGTTGCAGCTGTTAATGACACCTGTCTGTACCAGCATTCAGAATCTCAGTCTCTGTGAAACTGGGTGTGATTTTAAATATATAGTAAACCAAAATAATGGCAGCGACTGTGAGTAGCTCCATCTTTGTCAAACGTTTGCTCATGGTGGAGTGTAGGATTTGGTCACGTTAACCTTAGCATCAGAGACACTTTGGAGTGACTCGTCATTTAGAGGAATGGTATCAGAAAAAGGATATTAGGGCAGCACGTGTTAAATGTGAAGGAGTAAATATGACAAATGAAAGCTTAACAAAGTATTAGTATCACCTGGTAACATCTGGTCACTCCTGTTTAAACACTGAAATGCTGCTGGGTACATTTATGTAAAAGGAACCAGCATCTAATTAACAGTCCAACAGTCTCTTAATAAAAGCCTTCACACCCTCTCGTGTCTGTCCTCACATTCATGCCTGTTCTGTCTCACGTACCTTGTTGAACTGGAAGAGTTCCTGTTTGAGTCGGTCTCTATGGGACTCCTGACCGTGTCGTCTGAATCTCTTCATCCTGTCTCAGCACCAGCGTGGAGCCTGAGGCCCACCGACCGCTGACCACCGCTGCCTGGAGCAAAGACACAGGAGACAGGCAGATGAGGGAAAAGAAAAAAATAATCCTTCAGTACCAACTGCTGCCATTTTTTGGCATCTTTTCTTTGGTTGTCTTGTTGTTCTTCTTCTTAGGCAAACTAGACGCTACTCTGTTTTTTTGGGTGTTTTTTTTAAGTGGCGTCACAAAGTTTTTATTCTTGTTGTTGTTGGTCATGATAATCCCTTGGTTTGAACCCAAGTTTTGGTGCTACTCTGGAACCTGTTTTCCTGACAGAATCAGCTCTTTGGTTGTCAAAGCACAAAGAACTGGTTTGAGTTTAGACAAGGACTCCAAATCAGCCCTGGGTCTGCCTCGGTGGAAAAGGGCCATTTGTCCTATCACCAGCAAAAAAAACTAATCTATTCAGTTCACCATAACAAAAGATCAGGACATGCAGCAAATTCTCACATTTGTGAGCGTGGAAGCTTTTGGGTTTCATTTTATTAAAATTATATATCATTTTATTATCAAAATAATTCTTTCTTGGATTTACATGACTAAACGTTACAACTCCAGCAGTTTTCAAAATTATTCAGACAATGTAGAAGTTAGCTGTGAATCACTGAAACTTCCTCTAACTGAAAACAAACTGTCATAGACTTGTGGTTTGGATTTGAACCTCTCCCACCCTGATGGCAAGACTGACTATAAAATGTATGATAGCTCAGGTAATGAAAGGAATTCTACTGCCGGAGTCTGGCACTTGTCATCGCTAATCGAACACACGCACATAAACAGGAAATCAGTGGGTAGGGTCCTGCAGAACCCCCCAAAGAAAAGATAAGTGGCAGAGGTCAACCAGTGTGCAACTAAGAAACCATTGTCTGGCCACGAGCTGATGAAAACACCTGTCACAGAAAAAGGCGGTTTCCATAGAAGCCACTTCAGTGAAAGAAGGAAAGGAAAGGGGGGAGGAGAGAAACAATGAAAGGAAAAACTAATCATCCTCCTGGTTCTTTCGTTTAGTAACACAGAGGAAGGCAATAACACTGAGGGAGCACGGTTACAGACAACATTTATCAATGGTAAAGTTGAGGCTAAAGGCTCTGCTCTGTAAAAGAAAGCCACTTGCTAAGCTCCATCACGTGAAGGAAAGGCTCAACCACAGAGCAGCACACAGGCCTTCTAGCCTCATTGTCTGTGCTCCGTCTGCTCCGTGAGCCCAGGCCTTCACTCACTGACACTCAAGTATGTACAAGAAAAAGCAGCTCTGAGGCGCACGGGAAAACTCATAACTGTGGTCAGGCATATGATCCACACTGTCACAAGTCCGTGACAAAGGCCTGGGCTCTGACTCACAGTTTTCCGTCTGAACCAGCTCATTTGCCTCGGTCCAAACCGAGACATATTTCTGTTATTACCCTCATATCAGCAGTGCTGCCCTGACTCACTGCCCGGCTGTGTCACACACTTCAACTGCAGTCAGCTTCCTCAGTTCCTCTCCTCTGCTGTGCTGAAGCAATCTGCAATCTCGAACTACAAACAACAGTACCAACAAGAAGTCCAGACCATGTCCCATCTAAACTGTTACACTAAGTACTTCCATTTTATCCTCTTAACATTCACCATGTCCCTCATTAAATTGAGCCATGGTTGAACTGACATATTAGGTTGTGTTTTAGCCATTTGATAGACATGGAAACTACAATGTGTTCCCTTTCAAATGAAGTTTAATACATGTCTGCGATTACTTATTGGCCAAACTGTTTAATCTGTTTCTCTCTCTACTTGCATGGACTGTTTTTGTGGTTCAAATAAGGCCTCTCGAGTGACACCTCTTCTCTATAAATGACCTAGTTGTTTCATGTCAATTTCAAATGAATTGTCCAATGAAACATTTATGCATCCCGCATTCGTTTTACTACTCTGGTTAATTTGACACAAGCAGCTGTGAAAAAAAAAAAAAACTTTAAGTAGGTTATATCTCACTTTTTTATATATGTCTGATACATTTAGCCTCTTAACATCCACCAGGTCCACCAAATCAAGTCTAATCTAGGTGTTTTGGCCTAACAGTTCTCCAGTTATGACTCTAACCCTATCCCTAAGCTTAAGTTTCAACGTTTGCTTACATTTTGCGATAGGGTTAAAAGGTTGATTCTAAAACATTCTTCTACTAATCACGTTGTACCATCATCTTGTGACAAACTTATAAGGCTTGACTTTGTTATTCACCCTTTTCAAGTTTTTCCCAAAATGAAGTCAGCAAGATTACCGCAATTTGATTAAAGAAAAATCAGACATCCCACACAAATGTTCAGCTGCAACTAAACTAATGCATATTTCAGACAAAAGGCCAGTGAATATGAAAAACAGTAATGAGCAGATTGTGTGCAGTTGTCTTTGCCAATATGTCATATACAGAATTCACACATTGCTGTGTTAAACTTGGATCCATGTCCTTTTGACCACTGTTCACAGAAGCCACAGCTACTGGATTTCAGACAGAATACTGTTAGACATTTGAAGATTTATTTATTTTTTAACATAAATGGCAAAAATAAAGAACCCTTGTACTCAGCAGACAGTCCATCATTAATGTCTGATAGAAATCTGAACTTTATATTCAACTCTAGAGAAGATTCCAGCGTGTCCACAGATAGCAAACATGTCAGGCTGAATTACAGGAACCAACAACTTTTAACCAACGTTATGTGGAGCCATAATTACATGGTGCCGTGGGTTCACATATCTTCACCAACAGAGCTTCAATCAAATGTGGAAAAAAAAAGACATTATACATTTCGTGCATCTGGACGTATTGCTTTTAATGGGACATTTAAAGCCTCTGGAAAACAGCTTTCTATGTAATTTAGGGTCTTCTGTACGTAATGGTAAACATCAGTGTTCAGTAAGTATTAGATATCAGTTTCAATCCAAATTTGAAACATTGTCATTTACGTTTTTATAAACTTTCTGATAGTGGGTTTGCATCGTGTGTGGTTAGACTGGAGATTTAATAGTAAATTAATTCCATTAAACAATCATAACAAAGAATCAGTTGTCTGACCCAAATTAACAAGTTAACATAAGCTACAAGCTGCTAGATGACCATCTGCTCTGTGCCCCATCATACCCCCTCGTCTGCTCAGCCTCTTCCTCTCCAAAGGTATAGTTAAGCTATGTGTTATATGAAACTGACTAATTAGAATATTATTACAGTCTATTTGAGGTTATCTAACTTGGGAAATTTGTTTAGCATCTGTTATGGCGTAACTAAGTTACTAGCTAACGAGATATCTATCAAAATGTGATCTGCTGCACCTACAGTCCTGACAAAAGCAAACAGAATGAGCTGTTTTTGTAATAGTTATGATAATGTAATGGTTATCTCGTGGATCCTTAATGACACTCAACTTTGAATTCATATGTGTGTCATATATGCACCAGTGCAGATGGACTTAGTTGCATGCGTGCAGGGTTTGGGGCTCCTCTTGTAAGAAAAATTACTTTCCATTCAAAATTACATATTGTCACATGTTGTCACCTTTACCACCATATTAAAGCAATTTGGAAAAACTAGCCCAAAAAGCTTCAACAACAAAACTTGCTAAACAGGTCCACTGGGAACTAACTACAACATCAGATCTGGGAAAAGTCATTTACTTCTGATACTTTCCACACTGATTTTACATTAATTTTCCACAAGTGGTGACCAAAATGGCTTGGGTTCCTTGCCTAAAACGTATTATGTTAGGAAAACCCTGGTTTATGTCAAATTCTGCCAAGCGCACTTTTTGTTTCCAAAGCCTAAAAGTCACACAGCAGTGCAATTTTTATTCATGTGCTCTTCATTGGGTGTATAAACTATTGTTAGGCTTATACAACACTAGTGGCATGAAATGAAGAGAAAAATACACTTAAACGCTTACTTTCATTTGATTAAGTTTTATATAAATAATTGTGACAGTTCAGAGGTCTACGAACAGTGTGGCTTGCAATAAACATACAAAATTGCTGAAATCCCATAGTCTATAGGTGCCTTAAAACGTTTCTTGGTTGATGTTACTGGTCAATGTAATGACAAAATTAGCTGAAGTTTTTCCTGTAGTCGTCAGCTACAATATTCAGTCCAAGTCTAGACAGCTGACTTGTAAACACAAATGACGGCGCATCAACAAGTAACGTGCTTGTTGCAGCAGCAGGTTACAGGCTTGTCGTCCTTGTGTGTGTGACTCGGTCCCAGAGAAGCAGCTGAGCAGAAATGGGGAGCTCAGAGCCATAATCTGCGCTAACAATGGCAGAGTGGGAGGTCTGCTTCACAAACACACAGGCTTTTAAGGACTGCGAGAGGAATCTGCTGATGGAAAAGCAGAGCAGGAACACAACACGCATGTATGTAGACATGGAAACTGTGAAGCTAACAACCAGTAAGGAAACCTTTGGTGCATCAGGTGCAGGTGTTGTCTTCTGACATACTAATCCTACAGTAGTTTCTCTCCTACAAGATTAATTGTGGCCTTTCAACAAAGCTAACAGACATTAGAGCACAAATGACCCATTCATTAAACCCACTCATGTGTTATTTCAGCTAATTATTAGGGGCCAGGCTGCAATGAATATCACAATTATGATGTTTAAGGCTGTCACTTCAGACAGATTAACCTCCGCCTCTGCTTCCTCTCACACTCTTGTACAGCGTTTGTGGATGAGCTGTGACCCAAATGCTTAATCAGAATACAGCACTTTTGCACATGCATTAAACAAATTGTTTCTGGTTCAGATCGGACAGTGACAGGAGTGAACAGGTTTGAAGTGAAGGATTTGGGGAGTGCTCCCGAGACGATACCTGAGGGCTGGCCTTTATGGCAGAGTGCTGCTGAATGTGACTTTGTGAGAACAGTCAATAAAAGTGTTGCATTTGCTATCAAAGGTAAATATGTGACCTTATCTAACAGAGGGATGACCTCACCCTACATCAAACAATGTGACCAGCGTGTGAAAAGAAGCAGCTTTTCACTGTCATTCAATGTTCCACGTTTCTCATCACAAGTTCACTGGATCTCTAATTCCGAATGAAATTCCTGGGAAAAACCATATCTGTGGCACGTCACTGTGCACGTCACTTCTGATCTGCTGTTGTTCCTCTGATGAACCTAAAACTAGCAGGTACTTCCCTGTGAAAATAACACAATGACACAGGCTATGGAAATTAAATCATGTGTGTGTTCTGATTCACATTGTTTCCTCACCAAACAAGTCTGATCAAATTGCAATATGACAAATGTAATGGAGTACAGTAAGAAGTTACAATTACATGACTGAGTTGACATCGTTTTGACAAAATGGAGCCTTAAAACACTACAGCACTTTAATGTTCTTGGATAAAATTGTAAACTTGCCCACAGCTGAACTCGCTGTGCTTTTTCACGACTGAATTAAACGTACTATTTTTCTTATTAAATAGAGCTTGACCTATTTCCGCTGAGCTGTTCTGTTGAGGACGCTGAAATTAACTGGATTTGGATAACAAAACTCAAGTTTTCTTTTATTCTAAACCGTTGCCTCATTTAGAATAAAGAAGACAACATTCTCCAGTGTACCGCAAAGAGGTTTTTATAGTCTAAAAGTCATGAAGAGAATGTGTGTACTAATTAAAGTCAAACTGATAGTTGGCAAGACATTAAATCGATGAGAAGAGTTTTTATGACTGATCACTTCGTTCTATGTACAAATCATAATTTTCAAAAGGGTAAAAGACAACCCCATGAAGCTGAAATGCAAACTTCATATATGTAAGCTTTGCACGTACCGGTTTGCTTATGTCAAGTTTGTGTATGTTGTTGAAGTTCGCCAACTCCATTTCTAAGCTAGTGACTGTCTAGGTAGTGTTACACACTGTTGACGCTTTAGTCCTGGTGCGAGAGAGATTCGGGAGCGAGAATAAGGATTTTTGCAGATTAAATGATGTGCGCTCTCTTGAACAGGCCGTTATCATTGATGTCGCCAATCGAACACTTGTTAGCTTCGAAATGGAGTGCATTATTTTGACCATGAAGTCAGTAAAGAATGGAAGTTTGGTTCCCGGGGAGACACCTAATTTGTCTTTTGGGTCTTGAGCTGAAAAATGCTATGAATTACTTCGAAATACATTTGACAGGAAGTAGCCGCATTTTCACACATGCTGGTTTCTGGTACAGGGACACCTCCCATTGAGGAAGCTGCCATAAATTGTCTTCTGTCCCACGTTTTAGTGATGTCATCAAATTCTCAGCATATCAAGCAAGCCCTGTGAGTTCAGAAGGGAGTCAGCAGAGGAAAACAAATGAGCATAAACATGCCTGGACAGGACAAAAAACAACCACGAGAGAAGGCAGTCGGACCAGCAGAGCTGCTGCATGGCTTGTGTGTCTGAGTGACATAGCGAGCATAGTGCTTCAGAGTTGGAATGAGTGGCCAGGAAATGCCTGGCATCCAAAACATTCTACTTATGGACTTATGCAATCAGCAGCTATGCCAGCACTTGCTGTTAGACGAGGGAAAAAAAGTGCAGTGATACGGGCCGCTCCCTGACTAACATCAGTCATCAACTTGACGCTGAGAGAAGAAACTTTAATTAACTTTAAACGTAAATAAATTTAAAAATCTCACCGTACTGACACAGGTGGAGCAGATCCTATCTGACAGCCGCTGTTACGACTGGAGAACTGGCCTGCACACGTGGCCTGATCACAATTCAGGTTTTCATCCAAACGTATCACAAATATTAACTGAATTTTCCCAAAACCAATAAAAGAAAATGTGAATTTCTGTGCATTTCCATCCACCCTGGTAAATACGTTTTTTTAATGTTGTAAACTATTTTTAGTGTATAAAAATGCCAAGGATGCCAATGGAAAATTGGTGTCAAAAAAAGTATTGTTCAGGAACTGCTATTGAAGCCAAGGGATCGTATCAGTACCAGTATTGAAATATTTTTGAACAGTGCCCAACCCTAAGAGTGCCATGCAGTCACATGACATGCATAAAAACAGCTAGGTGGTAATGCATTTACTAAAACCACACACAACACAAAAATGACACCTCTCTGATCTTCAGCTGACACCAGTGAGCCGTTCTTAGTGGTGGTGATGGAAATGAGTCCTCTCAAACAGCAGTGGTCTGGGTGTGACTGGTGTCATATGGGGGTGGGGGGTGGGGGTAACTGAGCTCACAAAACAGAAACTATCACCAGGTGTGTTTTAAACTATGAGGACACTTTTCAGACCAAGTGGTGGTGAAAACACAAAGCACTTTTGTGTGATTTCAGATCAAAGCCTGCAGCTTAGAAGACAGAGCAGTAAGATGAGTTTGTTGTGTACACAACAGCAAACATTACAGGGATGCCTCCTTCCACTGTCCCTGACAAAACAAATGAGATCTTGTCAGTTTTGGGTGTGGCCCACAGGATATCATATCTCCCACCAACTCTCTCCCTCTTTCCTGTAATCAGAACCAGGGAGAGACAGAAAGAAGAAGAAGCAGCAGCACAGAGTTTACATTCAAAAAGCTCAGATACACACTGACAGGATCTTTACTGTAAAAAGTCATCATTTCTGAATTCAGGGACACCCTGTATAGATTTCCACGTTCATGTCGTGTCGTGTTGTGATACAAGTATCACAGCAAATTGTACAGGAAGATGTAGTACACTTAGCAGATCTGATAGACAGTACAGGACAACTGCTGCAGGAGGAAGGAACCTATGATAAGAGCACAATGAGAGCACTGGTTTTATGCATATCAATGACACACCCTGCTGACTGGTGGCTCTCGGGATGCATCAGTAATGGCTTATAGTGAAAGAGAGACTTGAGTGAAAGCGTCACCAACAAAACAATCCAAATAAACAAGGAACAAAGGAATGAAAACAGAAAATATTTAAATTTTAGAAATCGCAATCAGAAAATTTTGGTTGAATTTTCTTTAAAATTACTCTAAAACAATTACTCGATCACCAAACTAGTTAGCAATTAATTTAATAGTTGAGAACTGATCGATTAATTGTTTCAGCTCTAAGCACAACTTCTTTGAAACCACACAACTGTACAAATGTATTGCAAGTGAAAGTACTTCTGTTTCCATATAAACCACTTCTCTGAACTCTGCGTTTCCAAGTCCTACAGTCACTTTGTCATTGTTCTATTTAAAATACAACCGCTGTAACTGGGAACACTTCTTACCACCATTCCTCTTATTTTTCTATTAAATTGCCAGAGGCAAACAAAATATCAGAAAACCTTTCAAAATAGCTTCAGTACCACAGTACAACAACAACAACAAGAACACCAACAACACCACCACCACCACACAGACTCCAAAGAGGCATCTGGCCTTTAGTTATGGTTTTGACTGGTCTTAATATATAAATATTAATAACACACATTCAATTAATTAGATGTCAAGCAAAATATTTCAATATCTCATCTGAAACTGGTCAGTGCGACTTTTTTGGCTCATTTTAAACCACTGTCTTTATTGTACTTTACTTTTACATATTTATTATATATTTATTACTTTAACATTATCTCAAGCAGTTGTTCATTTCCACCAGTCGTAACAGCTGCAACTATTCAATAGGCAGCAGATTAAATAAAATTGCTCACTGCTTTAAGTGTTGTGTAGAGTGTATTGAGAGGAGATCCCTATTAACTACTAATAGTAACAGTGTTGTAGTCAGGACTACCAAAACCTGACGGGCTGAGACCAGACCAGCGAGGCCATTACGACTAACACGTTAAACAAGAACAGGATTGATGGTATGAAATGACCAGACCAGTTAATTTCGTTACCATAACACTGACACAATCACCTTTAAAAGGTGAGATAAGATTACAGTCAAAAATCAAAGTTCGTTACTCAGCGCTACTTATGAGTCAAGTTAACAATGACACAGTAATGATGTTAACAAATAAAATCTGACAATGCCCAAGCAGTTTAGCAACATCTTCATCTCAATACAAAAGCCACAGTCCTCTTTCTTTGAGACTGACACAAGACAGAGTAAAAATGCAGCAGAATCTGATACCTTCAAAAAGTGGTTTCATGTCCAATCTCAAGTACTACAAATAGTTATGACTTTACAACACAACTGTTAATTATCTACAACTTACTCTATATGCAACATTCAAAACAAAAATAAAAGAATACAGTGATATACTGTGAAACAGCCAGCCTGTAACACAATGTCTTGGTCATGCAGCCCAGTACTAATTCAACAATTCTAAATCTCAAAATGACCTTAAATTGTCGGGAAATGGTTGCTCCCAAGGGTACAACTAATATCTCAACAAATAACAAATGAAGTGTTAGCGTGGAGCACAAAAACAGATCTGGAGCTTAGCCAAGTGAGATTTATTGACATTAAATGTAATCTCTCAAATTAGCACCCTCTCTCTGCTGTCATTATAAACTCCGAGACACTTTTCTTTAGCTCTGATCAAAGTCTTACAACCAAATCACTATGAACCGTGAAACAAGGGACATCACTTGAAGCTGTTGTGTAGAATTTATCACCATTTACTGATGGCACTCTGTCTGGCCTTTTCAAAAACAGAAGATAATCCACTAGTAGCTGGCATAACGGTGTGCATTATCTCATACTGAGTTTTGTTGTTATTTATGTTTTTGTACTCGTTTGTCTTGGTTCATATTGTGCTGTTACTATCAGTACTGAGGATTTACCAGGATAAACAGAGGTTAAAGAAGATAAACAAAATGTCTTGGCACACTGACTCTAAACCCTGATGAGCAGAGGACATTTTATAGCATTTCAACTTCCTATGCTATCTCATTAGTAAACCACTTTTCCTGTCTGATAATGTGTTGCACATTGGGAGAAGCAAAACAGGAATCAAGTTAACAGTTAACAGCGCTAAACACAGCGTGACAGTCTGAGCAATATTTTCTGTTTGAAGTTTACAAGCAAGGTACACCTCTTGGGTTAGATAAATTAACTTTCCTGTTTAAAGCCGAGAAAAGGTTGCCTCTGAACTTGTAACAGCAAGTCCTGCCTTCATATTCATACAATTTTCACTAAAACAGTTCAGAACTCCCTGCTTTTGTTTAAGATTCTACCCTTAAAAAGCATATTGTAAATTCATCAGGTGAGCATGTTTCTCTTGCGTGCCCTACATTTATTTGGGAGGAGCCTCTTATTTTTCCTCCATAAAGGTGGACTTCAGCATGCAGGTGGAATAGCACAACAGAGAACAAAGGCTTTTTGTTTGGCTAGTCTTGTGCTGGCGCAGGTGGAGGTGGAAGGACAACGTCTGTCCTTCAAACCACATTGTTAGGCTTTTTTCACTGCTCAACAGTCTGGGTTGCTGTACAAAGTTTTACTTTCAAAGTTAAAAATACTCAGATTTAAAAAGGGGCAGTGTTTGCAGAGCTTTGTACAACAGCAGTACTACAGTGAGGTGCTTTGGGTGGACACGTGGGCATTTCAACTGTAAGGTAACACCTAGGGATGCACTGCACTGATCCAATGCCAATACAGATACCCAGCTTTCAGGTATCAGCTGATACAGAGTAGTGATCTAATCCTAATGTTTAATTAATAAGGAGTATACTTCACTGTGTGGAAGAGACTGAAATCATTATTGTATGCGTAAAGCAATATCAAGCTTGACTTTACACATTGCTTTCTTTCTTTGTAAAACAAAATGCAACAAATGAATACATTACACTGTTGGCAGTGGGTTTGCAGACTGTGCATTTCAGTGTTCCAGTGGAAACGACACAGTACACGCATCTAATTGTAAACAGAAAAACACAGAACTGAACTGAATAGATTGACCTTGTCACTGATACCCAATCCAGCTGTTTGGGTCAGTATGAAACCAATATCCAGTATCAGAGCATCCCTAATACCACGCACCCTTTCACATTAACGTTTTATCTGCCTACTTTGTAACTAAAAACTACAAAAAACTACTGCAGAGAAGGCGTTTTGAAAATGCACTGATAGGTCAAGTCAGACTGATTGAATGGTCATCCAGTCACTGTCAGCTAATCCAGTCAGAGAACATGAAAAGGTAAAGACAGTAAGAGGGACTCTTTCAACTCAAATCATGTAAGCAGAGATACAGTATAATGAAATTACCTCCTACTTAAATCTGTAGGTTGCCAAACACATACAGATACCACACTGATCCCACCAACATTAAAAGACGCTGTCTAAACTATAGGCAGGGAGATAAAATAATCTGTTAATCTACGATCTGTTAACTCTGACACATTATTCCCTGATTTTGCTCATTTCATTAAGTGCCTCTTTGACAAATGAATAGTAAACAGTACTGATTACCATACGGTTTTAACTTCATTGCCATTTTCTTCAAGCATAATTATTAGCACTCTGAGCCTCTTAATCATTAAGTCATGGAAGACATGGGGTTTTGGTTGTAGTTAAAAATAGAGCCGGTAATGTGGACAAATCAATTTAAATAGTCAGAAACTTGAAGAATAACATACATCATTTCAGACTTGTTTCATAGAACATGAAAACACGATTTACAAGCACTAAAAGGTTGGAATACTTAATAGTAGGATATGCTGATGAATTAAGTATGTTATGATGTGACACCACGTTGTACATTACATCCTGTTGTTGTTCATGTGGGTCTCCCAGAACCCCAGGATCTCTGAAAAGGTTTATTTACCTCTGGATGGACAAGGTATGTAGACTGACTCTTTGTTTTCCTGAAGCCAGGTGAAGCACCACTCACTTCCTCATAATCCCCCCCCCCTGCCCAAACACACACATTACTCATGCTTGAAACGAGCCCGTCGACTCAAAAGGCCTTACTAACATACCTGCTGGGGAGACACACCTTGCTGTAGTTATACGTTTCCGTAATTATGCAACGCAAGCCGTAAGTACTACTCACCTGGCGACAGAGGGACGTTCGCATGGAAAAATAAAAAGCCGTGGTTACTTCCACACAAACGGTACCATAGTTTGAATTCCACGCCAATTTCTCTTCTCAACTCATGTTTTCTCAAATGGATTCGCTGTCATTATGCCCAGGTGTGTGCTAACGCCCACTAAAACGTCTGCCTTGGATTCTTGATTTCTAACTAAAAAAAAAAAAAAGAGTTTAACCGGGTTCTGTACATAAAATGTGTTAGCGCTAATTGCATTTTGACTTCCTTACTGTCAACAACGGCAACTCCAGTTCACAGACAATCGCCGACTTTTTTTTTGACCAGTCATACGGGTGTGTTGATACCGTGCATGTGGTGTAAAAGCAATTCAGCAGGCGAACGACCCAAACACAGCGGAAACCTTGCGTTAATCATTATCACTAGTGTTAACGACTGTGTTTTCGCGGAGTTGGACTTTGGTCGAAAAGCAGTTAAAGAAAGTATTAGAACAAGTTAACCATACGGCTAACATTAAGCAGATAACATATCTTAAACCGCGAATTTAAAAGTTAGTGTAGAAGCACCTAGCTGTTAGCTTGTATTTCAGTTAGTGTGCACATTAGCTGCCTTGATTTGGGGGAATAAAGGAATAAAGGTTAGCCAGCTAGCCGGTGACCAATTGGCAGAATCACGCCTGGCTACTTTGCTAGCATTAGTTAGACCCATTCAGGTGTCCATGAGAAAACAGGTGGCAGTGATGAACAGTTCAACCGTTGACCAGCTGCTTCACACCTGTAAGCAACAGTTTTGTGTAGATGTGAGGTGCGGGCCCAGCCTCCCAACCCACCTGATTCAACACGGCCGTTGCTCAGCCGATGTCCACAGTTAACAGCCGCTGAACAGGTTTCCACCACCGGCTACGGTCCGGTTACTTAGTCGGCAAAGGGCTATCTCCTCCAACGAAGTAATGAACCGTGACCACACGAAAAGTGAGTACTCCCACGACCCAGCGACAGCGTACTTGCCGATTAAATACCACGTCTTAAAAACTAAAACCCGGAGTGCTGCTCTTTCTTTTTCCACCACTGCGGTGGTAGCTTCGGCGTTTCCTGCTAGGCTAAACTTCACTGCTTTGCTAACTCCTCCCATATGCTGCATTCAAGTGCACCTCGTAAACGACCAGTCCCGCCCCACTTCCGGCTCGGCTTTGAGTCCACTAGTTTCCACAACAAGGTAATATATCATGAAGCGATTACTTGAAACATGAAATTGTCTGTTACTCGAAAAATGGGTATCGATAACTGCACTGGCTTCTAAAAGTTGAACATGTTTTCGTGCTGATACATAGGATCTATAATTCTGGCATTCAAAGCTTTAGGTTGGGTTTAGGGACTTTTGTGGACATTTCTGACCCTTCATATGTCTGCATACTACATACATTTGACTGTTTTTTCCTGTATCAACAGCAGAAAAACAAAACACGGCACAGACTTTGTTTATTTCTTTTGAAAATCAAGGTTTTGACAGAAAAACATAAGTTGAACTCAAAAAAACCAACACACAGTGTATTTATGTGTATTTGATTTTTTTTTAATAGTGACAGATATGTAAAGAAAAAAAACTGTAAGACTTTGAGTATGGAGAAAGTAAGAAAAGAAAGTGCAAATGTTTCACATGGTTATGAATGAATTATGTGTACCTTATGAATGTGAAGTAAGTCCAATATTTACTCTTCTTTTTGCTCTGTTTTGGTCTCCTCTAACATGTAACATGTACAGTTGCAGCATAAGAAATTTTCGTAACAATACTACAGTGCATTATACCATAAAACCTCCATGTACTGAACAAAACTGTAAATGACAATACATTTGGTTATTTGGAAAACAAAGTAGTGAATGCATGTTTATGAGAGTAGGTAGGTAGGACTTAACCAAAACAGTAAAGTTGTGGACTGGAAAATGTCATGAAGTTAATGTACGGAAGCCGATTTCCACCACTGTGATGAAAAAAAAAAGAAGATCCTGTAAGTCAAAATAATGATTCAGTATCGCATAGGAGTTACCTTCTCAAAAAAATGAGACAATCAAAAATAATGAGTTAGTATCTCAACATAGTGAGAAACATTTTCAACATAATGGCACATTGTTTCAAATAAAATCACAGAATCATATGGAAATTATAGCTTTTTTGTTTACTGTAATTAATTATTACAAAATCAGTTGCAACAAGTAATACACACAACAGGGTGTAATATATTGGATACAAAAAGTGTAATTTTAGCTGAAGAATTTATTTGAAGGCACTATTCACTGGATGATTTCCCATGAACTCCTCAGTCAGCTTGTTGTTTATAATCACCCAAGTTTAATTTTACAGCAAGGAGGAGAAAGAAGGCAAACTGTAAAGAGGACTTAAATCTGTTGTGCGCATAAAGCAGATTTGTGTTGACAACGGTCAGGACAAAGCGAGGACCCGAGCTCCCTCTGATGGAGTCGTCACATAGAAAGTTGGGGTTCCACTATATCGCTCCTGTTCAGAAAAAACAAAAACAGGAACAAAAACAAAACGTAGAAACAGAAATAATGAGCGGATGCACTTTCAGTCATGAGTCATTCCACAATAATCCTGCAGCTGTGAATGTTCAATAGCTACTTTATAACCACACAGTGTGTCGATAAGAGTTTCGGTCCATTTATGCTCATCACATCTCTTACACCCAAGGAAGGAAGTTCAGAGACGGGGCAGGAGGAAAAGAACCACAGGGTTGTTTTTGCAACCAGACACCTTTCCTCTTGAGCTGAGAGACATCTTTCCCTCCTCCAAACTTCCTTTACTACAACTTCCTCCAGGTTAAATTTACACACTAAGGTCATAACTCATCAAATAATCCCACTGTACGTCACTGAAAGAGTGAACGAATATAGCAGCCCCACGGGGGAAGAAGAGATCATGAAATACTAAAAATAAACCAGCTTCAATGTGTATGTGCGGGGTTTTTTTGGTGTGTGGGAAAAGATACACTAAATCAAACAACAAAAACACAACGTTTCTGGGTTTTAAGTTCTAGTCAAAATTATCTGTACATTTTTGATAAATTGGACGAACTGGAATTTAGATTTTATATGTATTCAGTTTGAAAGGTGTTGAAAAATGTGTAGAAAATACAGCATTTGATTATGCAAATTGATATTTTGTCATTTAGTTCTAACTTGTATTGTGAGGTAGACGGTGTTATTTTTATCAAAACTAATGTAAATACTGTGCAAATAGTTAATGGTAACAAATAACTATTTGTGGTCATCAGAGGTATTACTGTACAGTTTAAGAAATGTATGTTCTAACGTGATACCGATCCATTTTTACGGGCCCGATGCCTCACTCAGCCTCTGGCTATCAGTTATTAAGATAAACTATACACATATATATTTTAAAATGTTTGGTCAGACACCACACAACCTCCTAATCACATTCTTTATCTATTAACATATTAGTAAATCAAGACTAGCTCTAACTCATAGGAGATTGATTTTAGTCGTAAAGGGTTCAGTTGTATCTAGAGAAACATTTGTCAGTATCGTATCTGTATGCTCTGGTGTTTTTACTTTTCAGCACTTGACAAGCCGGAGCGAGGTGCAGTTAAGAATTTCTGCTGGGTCAGGAACCACCAGGTCCACTTTGAATCCTTCAGCCAAAGACGCCTTGAGCAGCTCCTCCACAAAGCCCTGCATGTCTGTGATTTCACAGCTGCTCCGGTGCACGTTCATGATATCATCTGACTGCGTGACTTCAGGGTCTGACACCATGAGCCCCTGGTAGCGCTGCTTGTCGTACTGGTCCTGTGGGAGCTCGTCGGGCCTCGGAACCCACTCCAGTTTGAGCCTGTTTTGTCTCGGGTTGCACGGATGAGGACTTGTGAGACCCTGGGATGTTCTGTAAGAGAAGCGCTCACAAAGCAGAACCAGGAAGGATCTCCAGGTACAAAAGAGGTCGGCTGTGAAGGCTCGCACTGAGCATGTGCGAAGCTCATAGTTTTCTGGCCCGTGGCGCAAGTTAAAGTGGAGAACGCGGACCTGGAAAGAGAGGTCACAATACGCTGACAGCACATTCTGCAGTGTACACAAACATAGAACCGGTCCGTCCATGTCTCTGAATGTACAAACAGATGCACACACACACAGTGTATACTGTTTATACAGTAAACATTAGCTCAGATGCTGTTTGTTAGAATTTGAAATTAACGGAAAAAACTATACATTGATATCCAGCCTGATTCTAATGACATTGATAAATATACTGCCAGGACTCAGGTGATTTTATAATGACACTAGTTCTAATTCTTGGACAAATGTGCACTGAAGTAAATGACCAAATAAATCATGACCATGTAAGTCTGGGGCTTTTGTGCTTTTGGGTCAGGGGGATTGATGACAAAGTCTGACACAGAAAATCCAGAACCTCTTCTACTTATCATAGTCTAGACTCGTCATATTGGATCTTCACAATTCTGTCACTTTATTATTTCAGATTTACTTCTGAATAGCATAGTTTGGTGTAAAAACACAACAGCATATTATGTTGTACTTTGTTTTATTTGTGTCCACTAGTGTTGGGTGATAAGATGGTATATACTACGTGACAGTAGAAATGTGTCTAAGAGCTGAGGTCTGGCAATACATTTCTACCACACGCTATATCTTAATATCTGTGCTATATCATAATATACCACAATACAGTAGCAAAAAAGTATCAAGTTATCTATTGTTTTCAGGGCTTTTCAATGAGTTTGCTAGAAAAAAACTAATACTGCTACTTCAGTGACATTGTATGACAGATAAATAATACATTCTACAATAAATAATAGCAAGCTTTGATTTTTCAACTTCCTTTAGTATTTTATCAGTGTGACATATAGGTCTATTCTCAGTACACGTACCTTGGCATCAACATTCAGCATTAGCATGGCCCCCAGTGGCCCCCCTCTGAGGCTGAGGGGCACGGACGACTCGTAGCGGTGAATCTCCTCCAGCAGGGGGCGTATTTGGAAGAAATCCGCCTCTCTCCGCAGCAATGCGAGCTCCGAAAAGCCATCGGGCAAGTCCAGGGAGCTCGAGCGTAGGTAGTTCAGGATGTACCTGAACAATCTGCCATCACGATCTATGAAGACGTTCCCTCGGTTATCCCTGAGAACAGGGATCTGTCCTGTGAACATGGCACCTAGCATAGAGTCACGGCAGCGTGTCAGAGTACCCAAGGTTGTGGTGTAAATTTCCCCACCAACGTTCAACGAAATGGGGTCCTGGAGTGAGTTCCTGTTACTGTTGTCATCCGGTGAATTGAGGTTCAGCATCTTGGAAGTGAAATAGAGGTGGAGCTGTAAGTTGTTCTGATCCGATGTGGTTACTGGAAGGATAAGGATCCTTCTGCTCTGGTCAGGAATGTTGAGGAGTGAGGGTCGTGAAAGTTTCAAGTGTTTCTTTTGTTTCCAAGAAAGATTTGCTTCCTTTGACAGTAAGCAAACCACAGTAGCAGCCAGGATGCATCCAAGTTAGGAAAGATGCGGGGAAATCTGCTAAGGCTGTTTCCAAAGATGAAGATTTAGAAAAGTGGTGTTGCAAAGCTTTAAAAGGCTTCTGCTCATTTCCCTCTTACTGTTGTCTAGAGCTTAGGGTGAATGTTTCATCTGTTTCGAATGCAGATGTTTTCCATTATCTTCCAGTTCCGTTTACATCTTTGTGGAGGTTTGTCCTGTAGGATTCTGCATGGTGTCGGTGCAGCCGGCCAATAGCAGGCCTACAGTGTGACTGTGTTAAAGCAGAAAGGCAGCAGGGCCACAGTGACCAGACCAGCATGCTAATAACCGGACACTTCTGGCTCCGTCTCCACGAAGCTCGCTTTTATTCCCAGCTCATAGCCCTGATCTCTCATTCACACACACACACACACTGGAGCTGTCTGAGCAAGACACGGGGGACTGGGCAATTTGTCTGAAATGCCCCCCTTAAAGTGACAGCCCAAACACTGAAAAGTGCTTTTCATCCCTTGTGAACAGATGAACAATGTCCCCAGACACTTTTCATTTGAAATACCCTTTGGAATGCAAATAGTTCCTCAAAAACAAAATCATACAATGAAAAAACAACTTTGAACTGAAAAACAGCACCTGGCTTGTACGATACGGACAGATCAGTCTGAAACATCATTTCGGTCTAACACCACCACTGCACTAATACTAAAACTAATGGTCCACTTTTGACGGTCTCGGTCTTGTCTCTGAGTCAACCGTATTTTTACTGAGTCATGTCCCGGTCTTGGACAAAGAGGACTCAGGATTTTCTTTTAAGACCAATGAACACAACTGCCTCTGTATTGTCTGATTTATTTGTTAACAACATTCAACATAACAACGTCCTGCTTCAAATGCAACCAACAACTTGACCCATTTCTAATTTGAAACGTTTGGAGAAGCATCTGTGGCTGTCTGGAGGAGACATCACCTAAATCCTTTGTAAACCCTAGTAAACAACAGCGCCCAAAAGAAAACATACGTCAAGTGTGTAAATTCTGAAAAGCAAGTTTTGCTGAGACGGCTGAGGCCATGTCAAACATATAACAGATCTTAGGAATTACAGAGAAAGTTTGTGTAAATGACTCCTGCAACGCTAGCTAACGTTAGCAATATGCCTCTATACCAAAACTCTTCAGAAATCTCTTCACCCCTCATCCATTAGCTATACATTATGCATGTACTGTATGTTTCAGGGTGCTAGTTTCAGCTATTTGCCACCTAGCTAGGCACACAAACTACCTAATTTAGTTAGCATATATTGAGGGATGTAGCTAACGCAGAGTTACGTTTGTGAGAGACGGAGGGGACAGGGCATGCATGATAAATTGTTCCCAAGTAAAATTTTTCTTGTAGTAAACAATGATGAAATTTAAAAAAAAAATTTGCGCTGTTATTTTCCATCGTCGAGAAGCCTAATCAAGCCTATCAGCCACTATCGGTTGCAATTTCTGCTGATACCGATTGTTTGTAAAACATGAATTATTAATTATTACCTTAATTGTGATTAAAGAAGGAACTCTTACAATTTCAACTACAAGCAGTAGAATTATATAGTTACAGATTTTCAGAGGCAGTCACCTTGTGTGTTCATACATAAACACAGAAAAACACCAGATCTCTTTCTATGATATCTGGAGGCGATCAGGTGTAGCATTTGGGATCAAGGGTGTTACCTGAGATGGATGAGCATAGAGGATATGAAACTCTTGCAGAAGATGTGTTTTTATTGTCTGAGCTGTCAGAGGACATAAAGCTGCCGGCCTTTGGAAAACATCCCAGTCGAGATATCAAGTTCAGTTTCTGTTTGTGCTGAAAAGCATTTCAAATGTCCAAAAGAGATGACGTCATGTGTTTCTATGGTGTGTTTTAAGCCACGTGTTCATACAGCACATTATATCAGACTAAACCATGTCTAAAAACAATTCAACCGTTGCTTTCAGGTTTGGTTGTAGCAAGTTTGAAAATATCGGAAATTAATGTCTCATCTGTTTTTTTTATTTGTGCATGTACACAAGGTAAAATTAAAATTGTGGTTACTATTGTTTCATGGAGGAGGTCTATTGTTTTTTTGTTATCTCATGAGATTTCATTTCAATATTTTCTTACATCCCTATTTAAGGTAAGGGGCCAGGGGATGCATTATGTCATTAGCCTTGTTTCCATAAAATATTTTAAGTGCATCTTTTAAGTATCACATTAGAAAAGGTTTACGTAAACATCCCCATAAAAACCTAAAACATGACTGGTAGTACAGCAGCTAATGTGGAGACTAAATTATTCCTCACAGTCTCATCCAGGATAAAAACATCACAGCCATGTGACATGGAAAACATTTACAGAATACCACAACCTACCAGGACCGTTATTTCTTCTACTCTGTTTATTACAACCCTGTGTAACGCAGCCTATAGCACAACCTTCTGACACTATGCAGCCTAGTTTATTCGCTCCAAGCCAGTAAATGAAAAAGCACCTAATTCACATTTTCTTTTTTTTTTTTACAACATTTCAAAAGTTCATGAGTGTCTTCATAATGATAGAAATGAGTGTGTATTAACCTGTATGTGGAGGATAGTCCTGTCAATAGCGTGGGCCTGCAGCAGAGTCACAGTGCATCCACCGAATCCTCCACCGGTCATCCGGCTACCAAACACCCCCTCCACCTCCATGGCTGCAGACACCAGCTCATCCAGCTCCCTGCAGCTCACCTCATACAGATCCCTGACATGGGGGACAAAGGGTTAGCACACACCCACGTAGATCTAAACAATGACTGTCGACTGAACGCATAAGATACGGCCGCTACCTGAGGGAGTTGTGGCTCTCCACCATGAGCTTGCCGAATTCTTTGTAGGCACCTCTCTTCAAGGCTTCAGCCGCTCGGGCAGTTCTTTCTATCTCCTCTATCACATGACGAGCTCTGTGATAGGTAACATCATCCAGCTTGTCTCTTGCCTCTGAAGGGGAAGAGTGGAAAATTAAGCGTGCATTAAAGGATGGATTCACATCCAAAAAGGAGAACTGTTATTCAAGTCCAAGTGAAAAGGAAGTTAAAGCATCTTTATCTTCAGTTATGAATGTGGCGTATAGTGAAGATAATGAATCCAGCTCAATAGAGTTCTGCAGAAATTAGATACAGTGAGTCAGGACTAGACACAATGGAAGAGGAGAGAAGATAAAACATTATTTTTCACCCTCCAGGTCCTTCATGGTAGCATCTCTGAGGCTGGTCTTTCTCAGGATGGAGGCAGCCTGCTCACACTGCCTGCGCCTCGTCGGGTACTCGCTACCGGTCAGAGAGTGCTTCACGTTGGAGTTGGTGACGAGAATGATGAGGCCCGGATCTGACAGAGGGACAGCAGTGGTCTCTAGGGACCTGAACCACAAATCAGTACACAATTAATCATGCTGGAGGTACATCTGGAGGGTTTGCCTTATTTTTCTTTCATGGACAAGAACATTTTTGGTCAAAACATTCCAATAAAAGTTATTTAACATTCTGAAAGTAACTGTGCATTCACTGTACCTGCAGTCAATGAGCAAAGCATGCCCCTCTCTGCCGAGAACAGACACAAACTGATCCATAATGCCACAGGGCATCCCAGCATGAGTGTGCTCTGCCTGCTGACATGCTACTGCTTTGGCCACATTGTCACCGTCATCTGTGGAAAGAGTGAAACCAGCCTTGTAATGATAATGCGCATTGTTGAAACCCTCCTCCTTCTCACTGTGAAAACAATGCTCAATGCTGTCACTATATCTGGTAGATGACATTAAAGCTTCAGTGTGCTTCAGTGACTCTGTTTACACGCTGTAGAAAATCAACAACAAAACTCAACTTAGAAATTGGATAAATCAACACAATAGACAGAGAAACAGCAATAAGGAGCACTGCAATGTCTACAGTATGTAACGTCATATTGCAATCAAGCTGAATACTGTTTAGCAAATATATTTAAATTTATTTATATTTTAAAAAATTATTAGAATTACATTAAATTATTCAATGTAAAAAAATATTTTATTACATTAGATTATTTTGAACTTATTATTTAATTATGGAGTTATTCCAACTTTTTATTTGTAAATTAACCAAAGGTTTGAATAATCAAGAAATTATCTGAAAAAATATTCCTTAGATTAATCGCTAAAAACTTCTCATTAGTTGCAGATCTACATTGAAGGTTCTGTGTGTGATATTAAGTGACATCTAGTGGTGAAGTTGCAGATGCTCATTAGATCCAGTGTTTGATTTTTCCGTTCTGGGCTTTTTATTTAAGGGGATATTTACTCTGGTCCACACTCAGATATAGTAGGTGAGGAATGCAACTTAACGCTGGATGCCGCCTATAAAATGTCAAAAAGGAGAAGTGGAAGTCTGTTGTGTAGAAACATGGTGGACAGGTCCTCTGTAGATATAAACGGCTCATTTGAAGGTAACGAAAACATAATTCTCATTTTCATGTGAGTATACACTTAACATAACGTGAAATATATTCCATTTCTGCAGTTATTTCTCCTAAATCTCACACACTGGACCTTTAAATCAATAAATCTTCCCTCGTGATTGAATATCAGAGACATGCTCGTCTGACTGCACTGCCTGAAGTGAGACTCTCACCTGGCTTGAGCTGCTGCAGGAATGTGTAGAAAGCCACCTCTAGAGAGGCAGAGCTGGACAGACCTCCACCCAGAGGAACACTGCTGGCTATCACCGCCCTGAACCCTGGAACAGGAGGAGCTGGGCCACAAGACAGAGACGACACACATTAAACTACTTCACTGTAGTCTCGAATAACAGACTCTATATAAAAAGGCATGGAAAAATTCATCTCCTTTCACGAGTAAAAGTTTTTTTTTCTAATTATGTACACAGATGCTACATGTAGGTTGTCTTTCATATTTAACTTAAGTTTTTATGGCAATAAAGACAGTGTTTTTAGAAGTAGTCAGATCCAGTATTTACCCCTGTAATGCTGTATAACACCCTTGACATAGTTGGCCCAGCTCGGAGACTCTGGAGCCAGCCCTGATCCATCAGTGGAAAGGCTGAAGTCCACCCTTCTGGGCTCGTCAGCATCCTTAGTCGCTGTTACTATGGTAACGTCCTGGCCAGAGGTTTGACTCCCGACAACCACCGTCACCAGGGGCAACGCCTGGTTCACCAAACAAACACACAAACACATACAGCTACAGGGTTAGACTTGTATCTGTCGGATAGGAAACATCTCACCAAACTCCGTTCATAAAATCTGAAAGTTAACACAGCTTAACTCTGATGAATAAGTTTGCACAGAGGTGGAATGTAACTACACTAAGTACATTTACTCAAGTACAAATTTTAACAGTACTTTATACTTGTACTCCACTACATCTCAGAGGCAAAGATTGTACTTTTTACTCCAACGACATTTGACACAAGTTTATTTATGATAAACTTTATGATTTATGAATATCTTTACGAAATTTCATACTGATAAAACTACAAGTTTATTCTTGTTTCTCGAAATGTTATGACTTTATTTTTCAAAATGTACAATATTTTTCTTGTTATATTCTGACCTTTTTTCTCTAAATATTACAACTTTATTCTTGTAATATTATGACTTTAGTAATATTACTATTAGGACTTTTTTTTATTGAAATATCAGATTCTCAGGGTGGCCCTAATACTGCTGGTGAAAAAAAGCAATAATGAAATTAAACTTTGCAAAGTCCTGCTGTTTTCACTGCTTTTCTTTTCTTCTAATATTTTAACACGGTGTCCATTTCTATTTCAGACTCAGAGACAGGAAATTCTTTCACCACTGCTCACACACAGTGAGGCTCTTTCTCTATATAAATTAGGCAAAAACAACAAAGAAAATGCAGAAAGTCAGGCGTATCATAAAAGCAAAGAGATATCAAATAGTGACTTTTAAAAAAAAAAAAAGAAAAAAAAAAGGATATTCGGCATGTTAGCCAACAACAAAACAAAAAGACTGGCAGACATTTGCTAGTGAATGTTGCGTGTTACCATTGGTAGTACAAAGCCCTGGTTGTAGTCGGTGTGCTCCCCTATCAGGTTGACTCTTCCAGGTGCACACACTGCCACCTGCGGAGCCTCCCCTTCGAACACCTGCCCGAACAGACGCCGGGCCTCCGCCACCAGCTCGGATACACCTGAAACCGGACCGGCCATTGAGCTGGAACACTGTTTCAGCGGTTCGGTTTAAACACAAATGGTATCGGTGACAGCCGAGGCAATGAGACGTCGGCGGGAAAAGAGCCGCGGAGGTCTATCGAACACACTAAATAAACAAAAAAAAATTTAAAAAAAGTTAAACGTAAGTGACAAATTAACCGGAGTTACTCGTCACGTCAGGTACTTCCTGGTAGTGTGACGACGGAGTTTGTGGCGAGGCTGTGATTGGTGGAGATGCCTCACATGACACATCAAATCGCTGTTTCAGCACGTTTGAATTAAAATGGATAAAACTAGATGAAAAAGTCAAAGTATATACCTACCTTCTCATGAAACATACTCATACTTGCTTCATTCAGTTCCTCTTGGTCCGGAGAAGATTCCCCCAGATCCTCTGACTCAGTTCAATGTGTTCAATAAGTGGTGTAATGGAGCCCCCTGCTGGTTGGTTGTGGTCGAACCATTTTGTCCACGTTTTAGAGGTGTCCCACTTTATAATGGACTGCACAGCATTTTGAGGTTTTTCACTTCCCACATATTAAGACAATGTCCTACACTCTTATTTTGAAGGGACTACGCAGTTTCCATTCAAAACGTGTTACAACAGAATTTTCAGAAAATATGCAAAAGAAAATGCATGTTTATGTACCTTTCCATCCGCCACTCTGCTGCTTTTCAGATTTTGAGGATGGCGTTATTCAGGAGGCTGGTTTTATAATGAGCAATGGGCTCAGAAATAAGATCAGCTGCAGCCTTTAGAAGATATGGTTCCAGATTGTTGGGCCCAGGTGACTTTTATGGATCAACAGCCTTCAAAGTTTTACAGATATACGCACTAGAAATAAGTCTAAAAACACAAGAACTGGTATTAGAGCTCCTAGGCCCCAATGAATAATTATTAAAAACAGACCCAGCTGATATAAAATGCTCATCAAGCAAATTATCACAATATAGGCTAATACAAAAAATATACCATGATATGACAAAAAATTCTATCCCTATAATTATAATATCAATATAAAACATATAACTTTGTAAATTGACATAATCTATGACCCAAACATCTTTCATTTTCACACATTTCAGTGGCTGTTTTCCTCTAGGATTTCCCCCAGACTGAGACAAAATGTCACAAATGTTTTTATAGCAAAAATATTTATTTTAAACTGTATTACAAATTTGTCAGGCAAACCAGATTTGCACAACACGGGGACTTTTTGAGATCATCGTAGCATGAATCCATGAATAAACCGTCAGGCATAAATAAAACATGACATGCACTGAAAACCAAAGATCAACAGTTTTTAGGGCAAAAAACTGAACATCATTTTACACGTTGTTGCATCAAATTCTGTTCTGAACTCGGGACAGTACAAACACACACAGGTT
>JAPQRN010000012.1:17042994-17053993 GCA_037367275.1 Coranthus polyacanthus
ATGTGCAAAACTCCAAACTTCTGGGCATTTGCTCACAACAGATTAGAATTTCTTATTCTTTTAAACAAAATGTAAATGTTCCAGCACATCTACTGTATGTAATATGTGTATTTGGCGCAATTACCAACTGAATATATTGTACAGATGAAAACTGATTACGTCAGTTCTCAGTTTTTCGCATCATCACTTGAACAATTCATACATTTTGCTGTGGTGTAAGACACCATGTTACTTCATATACGTAAATATAAATATAGTAACAGTTTCCGTGGAAAAAGGAGTCCATGTGTGAAAGACTAGTACAGTGAAATGTGAAAAAAAACAGGACCAGGCTGAGATCTGGATGTAAAGAACTTTTCCAGGTCTACTCTAAACATTTTGAGCACCGTTGTTCACACATTGCCAACATTTCATTTTGAATTTTTATATGAAACAATAACTTTGCTTTCGAGACAAAGCTTAATGTTTTGAATGACTTTTTATACATTTTTGCGGGGTAAACTATGGTGTCCTGTTTTGACCAGAGCCGTGAGAACACTGTTGAAAGAAATGAGCCAAAGCAATTGAAAAAAAAAACTGTAAACATCTTTTATTTTTTTTAAACAGACCAAACTGCTGTGGAAGAATTAACAGTCATGCCAATAAAGCTTTTTTGAACTTGGATTTCTTCAGCTACCAGCCACTGCAATAATAATAATGATAATAATGAACTACAAAGAGCTTCAACATTATAAAGCACTATATTTCAAATATATACAAATATATCAGTGATATGTGAACTCCATCACACAAAGTAATAACCACAAATATCAACACCAAGAATCAATATGAACAGTAACATTCGTCTGGTCCAAACATGACCATTTTTAACCAATCACTGCCTGGTTTGTTGAAACTGTTTTCAATATTTTCATGCAGAGCTCACAGAGAAATCACATCACTGATCATTTTACCAAAATACCACAACAAACTCAGACCACTGATACAAATGCTTCATAACAAAATGAGACGACTATCATCTGCTTTTACTGAACGCCACGACGCCAGAATTATATTTGAACAAATCGAGTTGAATTGTGCGTTGGTTTGTGTTTTCTGCTACAAACCCTTATGTCCAAGTTTTTTTTTTTAAGATTTTTTTTTTTTTTTTGTCTCCGGCCAATCAGGAAACAGATTGGAAAAACGGCAGAGCTCTTTACGTCACTAAAAAAAGCAGCGCTGAGGGCAGCAACCAAAAGGTCCAGAACCACATTATTAAAAACGAGCACACAGGAGATAAAACACACCACCTTAGTAATCTTGAAAATGCATTTTGGTACAATTTCATCATCCAGCTTCACAATAAAACATCTTGAAAAATGCAGCAGATAACAAAAGTCATGCATGCATGTGTGTGAATGGGCTGTGGTGTATGTGTGTGTGTGTGTGTGTGTGCAAAAACATGTTGGAAGTCTTGGAAATATGTAGAGCAAGTCTATTTAAGTGTTGTGATCGGGAGTTTCACAACATAAAGAATGATAGAAAGGAAAGTTTTATAAGTAGAAATGTTTGTTTCTCTTCGACGTCATCCACTGGAGACTAAAACATTTTGTCGTTTCTGTCTTTGGATTTGAAGCTTCCCAAAGCTCCAGAAAAATGTAATAAGTAAAGGCATCGTGGTGACCTCGACTTCATCTGTTCAGTCTTTTCTTTCAACAGACGAACCCATCAGACAGCGAAGTCCTGTCCTCGTGTGACAGGGCTGGAAGTAGTAGTTGTAGTACAAGCTCCCGCTGAGAGGTCACAGGTCAAATGTGGGCCAGTGATCAAGGACACTTGACAGGAGCAGAGGCTGCAGAAAAACATAGTGGTTTTTCAGGAGGTATCCAGATGGGGTGATTTAAAACCTGGAAGTTTGGGTTCGGTAACATTTTCCACCAAGGAAATTCCTGGGACGGTTCAGAGTCGGTGTCGATGAAGAACTCGAACCAGTTCTTCATGTTTCAACCTTAAAAGAACCAGCTCTCGGCAGGAAAACTGGTTCCAGAGCAACCCTAACACTTTGCCGGGCTATAATCAAGAGCCGCTTATGTCAGAGGCTGGGACGGGGTCATCGGAAACAAGACCAACTAAAACTTTGTGATCAGATGCTACTGAGTTAGAGTAGCATCTGTTCTGCCAAATCCCAAAAAAATGAACCAGAGCTTCAGGATGGAGGTGTAATTGAAGCAGTAGGGGGGCTGTATAGGAGACAAACTGTCTTCTTACACTATAAAATATCGAAAATTTAACAGTGTCTATTTGCATATAGCCATACGTCACCGATTCTGCAATTCCCACCCAAACAGGTTTAATGTTAGTCCCTACTGATTCAACAACACTAAGGATGAATGGATCTGTTACTGGATCTCCACCAGTATGGAGATCCACAGTAGAGAGTTATGTTTTCTTTTCTAGATTTCAGTGGCAGTTTTTTTTTTTTTAATTTAGGCATCAAAAGTACTTGGTTAGGTTTAGGGTTAGGGTTACCCCAGGAGCAAATAGTGAATAGGACTTGCAGAAATAAGGCTGTTCTCAGTGTGGTATCATAAGCACTAACAGCCTGGTCATGTATGTTGATGACGACGACGATTTTTCTCATCTGAAAAAGTCTTAAAACTACATTCCGTGATGCAACAACAGTTAGCAGTATTTGAAAATTCTAATTTACAGCTAGCCATCTTAGCATGCTAACGTTAGCGTGCTTCTTTCCAGCACTGCCATTGGCTCACCTATGACCGTATGAAGACCTATACTGTGATGTAATGACATGGTTTTATGGTGGCTCTCTAGACAGTGGAAACGCAAACGGTAGAACGCCCACAAGTTGAACCAGCTCAGAACTAGCACCAGGTGTGTGCTGGTGGAAATGACCACTCAGTACCTCTACACTGGCACGCTACCCTGCCTCAGGTTTTCTGTAATTCACTGTGATAAAGTTTTTATTGAACTTATGCACCATCTAAGCATAATTACAAAACTTGAAAAATGGAGGCGCGGCCTTAGAACGTTTCTGAATTGTGCTTTTATGGTGCATAATTCCAGACATATTTGTAACTGAATGACAGAGACAACCTGGGTCCTTCAGGAGCCACCGAGGCTCTGCAGTCGTCAGAGGTCAGGTTTTTCGGTGGCTCAGGTTTTGTACCAAACACCCCAGACCAGTTTGATCAGAAGAGACCTCCAGTCTGTCTCCACCTGCTGCCTTCTGCTCACTTTGTACTCAAATCATCTGAAAACACAATCTGGCTACAAAAGCATTGGGGGTTGGATTCCATTAGCGTTCAGTCATGCTCAGATACGACACAGTCAAACAAGGCGCTTCAGGTAGAAAACTCCACCAAATAGCAGATGTCCAACATGTTGAGGAACCTTCTAGGCCACAAAGCCTCAACATAATGTGTCAGGGTTTGGATGCCAGCTGGTTGGGGGGGATCTTAAAAGTCGTAATCCCAGCCGGAGTTGTCGTCCGGCGGCGGCTCATCGCTGTCTTCAGGAAAACTGTCAAAGTTACTCGTGTCAGTCTGAGAGGAAACCTGGACAGAACAACAGAATGAGATGAATGCAAACAAGAAGCGAGTTTAATCCTCATAACATCACAGTTATTATTTGAAGTTTACAGTTCCTAAAACTCCTAAAACTATTTAGATTTGATCTGATATATTTAACTCTAGTCAAGGCCATTAAAGGCTTTTAGTGTCTATCCTTTCCAGATTTTGACATTTTATGTACATTTTCTGCCGCTTTCTGTATTTTAAATATATTTTAGCGCATGTCAGTGTTTTTTTAATACTTACATCAGGTGTGATGGGTGGAGTCAGAGTTCCTTTCTTCAGACCCTCCCAGTTAAAACCTTCATACCACCTAAAGTCAAAAAGAAAGACTAGTTTCATGTTATCCTGTATTTAGATTCCATTGTGGCCATTACATTGTGGACCATTGTGGATATCGCATTACATTACTTTTAATGTTTTTAGCTGCTACAAACTAAAGTAAGAAGTTTTTTTTATATTATTTTCTTTTGTTTTTATCTTTGTCCATTTACTTCATACATATGACTATTATTTGGGGCAGATCTGAAATATATTTTCCAATCGTGCCAGTTTTACACCAGCAGATGGCAGCACAGCACAGCTCTGTTGTCCGTCTGGGACACGGATCTGGCATCAAATACATTTTATATAACCTTAAATGGGTGATTTCTTCAGTTTTAATTACACAGTACTGGTCTGCCATCTACAATCTGCAATTTTGATCTGCCTCTTTTCAAAATCTTGCATTGGGAGGAGTTAGGTTTAGAGCAGGGCGAGGTTACACAAAATTAGAAAGGAAACAAAGAATCAGTCGTTCAGATGTTAGCTGATTAGTTCACTCACTTGTGCTTCTGGATGTCTTTGACACCGTTTTTCAGGTTTCCAAGTCTCTCTGAAGGATTGTCTCTGTGGACACAAACAATCAGGGTTTAAATTTTTACTCTGCGGTTTTAATCAGTTGGTTCTGACCCTCTCGGAGCTAATAGCGCCGCCTACCTGCAGAGCTTCTTGATGAGGTTGGCTGCGTTTTTGGTGATCTTCTTTGGGAACTCGATCATGTCGATGCCTCTCAGGATGACGTTGTAGGTTTTCATCGGGTCTGGACCTGAAAACGGAGGACTGTAGAGAAGCAGAGACGCTGTAGGAGGATGAACCGTAAAGATGCGATTTTGCTGAACTCTACTGACCCCCCCCCTCACCTGCCGGTCAGCAGCTCGTACATCAGGATGCCCAGAGACCAGTAGTCTGCTGAGATGTCGTGACCCTTGTTCAGGATGATCTCTGGAGCCACGTACTCCGGTGTCCCACAGAACGTCCATGTCTTCTTGCAAAAACCGATCTTCTTAGCAAAACCAAAGTCCACCTAGAAAAGACGACCGTTACAATCAATCAATACATCAGCATTTATTTCTGTTTTCTTCTGATAATATTAACTTCTAATGGACGACTGTTTGTCTTTTCTTAGGTTAAACAGCATGAGTTATTATAGTTTTAAGATTTTCCTTAGTAGGGTTTTTGATTACAGTTCAGTTTTAGTTAGTGTATAAGTAGTTTTAGAGTTACTTGTATTTGAGGAATTGACAAGTTTCACTTTAGTTTTTACAGAATTTTAGCATCTGTTTCAGCTTTTCAGGTATTATGGGGAAAACTTTGATTTACAGAAGCTGAAAAAGGTGGGATGAAAGATTACATGACACCAAATATGATTACCTATAATAACACAGTTAACAACTACTAGCCGGGGCTCAATAAACATGTGTATGTTTGTGTTTACCAGCTTGGCGTATCCGCGGCTGTCCAGGATGAGGTTTTCAGGTTTCAGGTCTCTGTAAATGATGCCTTTAGCGTGCAGGTAGGCAAAGGCCTCGACCACACAGGCTGTGTAAAACCTGGTAGTCGAATCTTCAAACGAACCTCTGAAACACACAGAGAAAAGGATTTTAAACAGACGACAGAACGCGTGAGGGAATGTAGATGTTTTATAACACCGTAGATTTCATTTGAGGACAGTGGATACCTTTAATAGACTGTACCTGTCTCTGAGGAGTGTCCACAGCTCTCCACCCAGACAGGCCTCCATCAGCATGTACAGATATTTACTGTCCTTAAAGGTTCGATACAACCTGAAGACAAACAACAGCACCTGTCTTACAACATCATCCAGCATCATCCTGTGTGCATGTACTCACAGTGTCAACAAACCACAAAGGTAACCATGAAAATACAAGAAGTAATTACTTGATTTGGGAAGATATAGACTAGAAAAACATGTCAAGTTATCTGCCAGTACAGTCGTGTTGTAGAACAGACCAATTAAACTGAGACTGACACAAGAGAACCAAGTTTTTGAAATTGTTACACAACAATATGATCATATGATGTAACCAAACCAGTTTCTTACCATAACACTGAAATAACAATCCTCTTTAAGGTGATTCAAGTTTTACATGGTCCAAGGCATCTCAGTAATCAATGCATTGCAGAAGTTGGACACTGCTGTTACAGGTGAACTCTTTAACCTGACAGGTTTTATCACAGAAGATTTGATAAATCTGCCCCAATTTCTTCTAAACTATTTTTTCTTCAACTTCACCTCTAGATGTCACCAAATATTACAAACTGAACCTTTAAATGCTATTCAGGATATTCACATCCTGTGAAAACAGAAAATCAATAAACCTGACGACGAAGTCGCAGTGCGCCTCGGTCATGATGTGTTTCTCTGAGCGGATGTGCTCCTGTTGTCTCGTGTCGACGATGTGACGCTTCTTCAGGATCTTCATGGCGAACGTCTTCGCCTCCTCGTTTTTAAGCTGCACCTGCAGAAGAACAGACGTGTTTGTCAGCTGTTCTTCATTTGGAAGGTTTCATGTTCATCACTAACACTGTCTAAAGGGAACATGACTGTCACTGCAGGAACCACTCTTTGACACTGAGCCAAAGCTGCAGTTTAACTTGTAAACACACAGAAAGATATTATTGTAACATGACACAAGCTTCTATCTCTGGACTCATGTTATATGAGCTTTTACATGTCAGAAAAGACACGCCTTCTTTATGGGTCAGTGAGCTGTGTGTGAGACAGACATAAAAGTTTATCTGTATATGTTTCTGTGATGAATGCCTGACAGTTAGCGGTTTAAGAACCTTTACTTAAGCAAACATACCAATACAACAATGTAAAAATACTCCATTACAAGTATAAGTCCTGTATGAAAAATCCTACGTCAGTACAAAAGTATTATCAGCAAAATGTAGTTGAAATATGTTCAGTAAAAGTTTTTGTTTTCGTGTTTATCTTTAGAATCACAGCAAACTAATTACACACGACTGCAACAGGTCTGGACCACTTGTAAATTGCGTTTGTACCTGAAAGAAAATTCAGAATAAGAAAAAAAAATGGTGAATGCGGTAAGTTCTCCTAAATCACTTGAAAATTTGTTAGCACGAGTATTTTTAAAAGCTATTATTAACTGTGTCAAATCTTCATCTGAAAACTAACTAAAGCTGCTGGACAAATGTAGTGGAGTAAAAAGTACCATATTTCCCTCTAACATTCAGTAAAGTAGAAATTTAAGGTAACATTAAATGGAAATACTTAAGTACAAGTGACTCAAATTTGTACTTGTACTTGTGTAAATGTACTTTGTTACTTGTCACCACTGCTGAAAGTTCTTAAGAGTTATGTTTGAGGTCAGACAGATAGTTAAGAGGCCAGAGGTCAGTTCTTTCCTCAGAGCAGAGTTTCACTCTGACTCAGTGACTATAAATACTCCTGAGGAATGATGGGAGACCCTGAACGGGGATTCCTTCCTGTTTTTGGGCAAACCCTCTCCAGGGCTTCTCCTTGACCTTCAGTTCCCTCAAACCCCACCTCCTGCGGCAGAGAAACCCGACCTCCTGGGACGCAATGCACCACACACTACATCCAACCCAACACCTTATCTGCATTTTGGTAATATTACATCCAATTATAGAAAACACTGTCTGCTGCAATCAAAGGCAAAGGAAGAGCAGATGTAATCATCCTAGAAAGCCGTTCAGTGTGAGGAATTAGTGAGCGTTCTGATTTCTGTGGTCTTGGTGTGAAACATGGGGGTCTCCTTATTGACACTTGAGACTCACCGAAAGTCTCAACAGCAGGATGTTGGGGGTCTGTGGAAAACACTTCCAATTTCCAAATTTACACTAAAATGTCTTTTAAAAGCTTATGATGTCTAGTATTCATGCTTCAAATTAGTGACAAACATGAATGCAGAAAAATAAATGAGGTGTTTCCTCTTCTCTGTTGGCGACACTGTTGCAAATGGTACACGGTCCTAACGTTGTGCAGTTTAGAAAACCTAACATTACCCTGTACAACCTGAAAAGCAGTGTAATGTGTCTGCAATGTGTGTATATCATAGACTGTATGTATTAGTGGACACAGCAACCGTGACGTCACCCATTGGTTTCTGAACTGCTGTTTTGAAGCCAGTAGTTTGTGCTTTGGCTGTGGCCATGTCGGCTTTTTGGAGCTGGAAGTGACCATATTTGGACAAAAGGGGCGGAGCTGCAGGAGCGCGAGGGGTCATGGGTGAGCTAATGTTAAACGCTAGCTTACTGACTTGGTATAAACTTCATCAAGCACTGCCTAACAAAGTCATTTTATGGTCTTGTTAGTGTAACCTATTAACCACAACTGCAGTCGAGCTTCTGACGGGTAAAGGAACAGAAAACTCCAAAAGGCCAACTCGGCAGGCGAGTGAACAGACCTGTCAATCAAAGCCCGACACGGCAGACATTAAAGCCTTTTATTCGACCTGAGATCTTATTAACGGAGCAATAATTTAAAGGTCAACCAGAACACCTATTAGAGGTTTCAAATAAAAGGAAAGAAATTCCTGGCTTAGTTTTTTTAGAGAGAATTTCAATGTAAGTTTATGGGAACCAAGGCTTTTTGGAGCTACCCCTAGAGGCTGTCAGCGGTATTGCAGCTTTAAGATACTTCTGCATTGGCTTCATTTTGGAGCAGAGGTCTTGCCGCTTGTTGTATATCTAGTTCACTGTCTTGCCTTGCATCCATTAAGTTTTGTTTTTTGTATATTGAGTAGTAGGTAAGAAGGACCCAGTTTCCGCCACACACCACATATTTCGTAGATGGTAACAGCAATATTTCTATAATATTTAAGGTTAAACAGTGCTTTTCGTGGCACCTTTGGTTTTCCCCACAGGAATTGCTCTTTAGAATATTTTCTGTTCCACCCAACAGTGGAATGAAATATCTGCCCTTGCTGGAAAAACACTGGAAGGACACTGTTCATTCTGGGCTTTTGGAGCACAGCCTGACCAGTCTCTAGGGCACATGATTACTGGTTTTCAGTTACCAGCACTGATACTTCACTGGAAAGTTACTGCAAATAGATACATGCACACGCACGAGAACACACATACATACCTGTATAGGATGATCTCTGAGTTGTGATTAAATTGAGATTTAAATAGTGTTTTCAAACTAGGTTAAGAATTCAGGCAATTTGAAACCAGAAACTGTTTTCGAACGTGGGTTTAAATTAATCCAAAATTGTTGTAAACATAATCTGAAACGAGTTGCAAAGTAATCAAAACTAATCTTAGCGTTTGTTGTATTTAGATAACATCACAACTCCCCATCATCTGTTTTTATTACCTATGTTTTAATTACCCATTTATGGACTGTTTCATTTCTAATTATTTAATGTATTATTGACTTTTGCACAGTTTTGATCTCTTTTTTTATGGGAAATGTTATTTCATTTTCACGAAAAATCCATTATTTGTTTGTTGAGTTTTCCCTGCGTCATTCTGTCAGTCTCTATGGAAACCTCAAAGCCTGCATCTGTTTCTTACAAATCCATCTGTTAACGTACACTCATCTGATGGCGTGTCACGTGATCGGATCTTACCAGCTCGACTCGTCCGAAGCCTCCGACTCCGAGCGTGTCGATGATGTTGAAGTCGGTGAGCTTCAGACTGGAGAAGAAGGCGTTCTCCGCCTCGTACCTGAACAAACACAGAAAGAAGAAAAGAAAAAAACACAACGATGCATTCACTGAACACAGCAGAAATCCATGAAAGACAAACAGCAGCAGCTCAGATTTGAAAGATCTACAAAGTGCCTTTCACACCTGCAGCATTTAACCACATGGAAGAATGGGAACTTCTTGGAGGTTTGGATGGAGAAGGAGGTGATGGGGAAGGAGGACGAGGAGGAGGATGGAGGAGCAGGGAGGCTGGTGAGCCGATCCCTCTGCCTCTGCTTCACTGGGATGGGAAGCAATTCCCTCATCTCTTTAATGTATTTAATCCACAAAAACAATAAAGGATAGATCAGAAAAACAGCTACAGGGACACTTTTTGTTTCTTCTGGGTGTTTTTCTGCCCTGTGAATCAATCAGGAATGTAAGTCAGTCTTTTTCTCAACAACAGTCTGTTACAGATGTTATAGACGGTCTAGTCCTTTATTTATATCTTTGGAACACGATCCAAAGTATAAACGTGCAAAAAAGACTTTCTAATTAATCCCAAATCTTTGTCTTTTTTCCTCACGAGAACGTTCGGCACAGCGTTTGCAACAAAGCCGTCTCAAAAGAGGAGCTCCACTTCCAGTTTACATGGTGTGAGAAGGCGACGATGGGCCGATAATGATGGTGGTGAGATGAGGTTTTGGTCTGGCGGCCTGAGTTTGCCAGATCCTCCAGCTGTGTGAGCATGTAGGTCCAGAATCCAGGATAAATGGCCTCAAATATCTGATGCTTTGATGTAAAATAAAATATCCAGGCTAACTTCAGGTCTGACTTGGTAAGACTCCAACTGCTCAAAGTGAGAAAAGCCTCCAAAAGGTTTGTCCTTTTTGCCAAAACAGTGTCCACGTCTGCTCTGGCTGAGTCCTGCAGGCTGTAATGCCAACCAGAACGGGACAGCCCACATGGCAGGATGCTGATGCCAGTATTTTTAGCGCATGGAAACATTGCTCAGAAGTTCACTCAGTAAACGCAGCTCACTCAGGTGACAGGCGGACACGCTGTCCAAGCCAGACACCAGAGGACACTTAAGATGATTTATCAGGACGGTGAAAGTCCTACATATATCGGTTCACCATCTGCAGGCATCATCAGTTTTACACTCAGTTCAGTGCTCCGTGTTTATTCAGGCCACAACCATTACGTGTCATTTAATCATTAAGAAAAGCCAATCACAGATCTGGAAGGCAGGGGGAGCACCTGTGTGTCGTCCGAGAGAATATGTTGAAAGAAGCACAAAAAATGATGATAAGGAACTGTCCATGGCTTCATTCAAGGCCCAAGTGACCCAAAGTAATTGTATCCATCTGGGCTTTTTAGTTAAGTGGACAGGTGCATAATAACTCAAACATAGTAGGTGATGGAAATGCCACCTGCTATAAAACAGAAAAAAAAGAGAAGCACGTT
>JAPQRN010000012.1:17057519-17076481 GCA_037367275.1 Coranthus polyacanthus
ATCAGGTGTAATAAGGTGAAAATCTGTGAAATTACACATATTCTGGAGCCAATTAGGATCCGGTATGCAGCTTTTACAGGTGGGATGTGGAAACTGTCACAGCTCAGACAGGAGAGCAGGAAACAGCAGGTGTCCAACAGCTCAACTTGAAATGGACTATATTTACTTTTTTAAAAAATGAGAATTGGGACAGGAAATGGGATTTTAACCATTTTCTAACTAGAAAAATCAAATCAGACAATTTACTATTCACTCGGCTGAGAAAACTCAAATTATAAAGGCAACATGATGCAATACATTTTGAGTTTTCTCAACTGGTGACTGCTGTCACTGACATTAACTTTGCCAAGGTTTACAACTTTAGAACTTTAGACAAAGGTTCTGCCAACTTAAGAGTATTCTTGTTCCCCTAATTGGGAAAAGTCCTACGAGTCGTGGGAATTTCTCCTTTCAAAAGACGCCCGTTCTTGTTGAGTAAACAATCGATCCTTGCTTTGGTGAAACGAAAAATGAAAAAGAAGAATGAAAAAGAGAATGTAGCTTGCTCTAATTGCAACTCGAAGATCCTAAAATATAAAAGCTTTAGTTCTGAGTCAGATTTAATTGAAAACTGCAACGAAATTATGGTTTTAATTCAGTTTTAGATAAAATAAAATAAAAGTAGGCACTTCCAGACTGGAGGAAAGTTTTCACAGTTGGAAGTCGACCAATTTTTATTTAAAGGACGGTGAAGTATTTGTAAAATAGTTTGGAGCAGGAAAAAGCCAATTAATCAGCTATTGGAAATGAACTATGTTTAACTTTATCAACTGTTGCTCATGTTAAGTTTAAAAAAAAGAAAAAAGTCTCAATCGACAGCTCAATACTACGTCTGGTGAAGTTTGAAAACCCACTTTAAACTCACCTTACGTCACAATAAGTTGGTTTATTAAAACACATCAAATGTCAGGAGCGTGGTAACTGTTAATTATTGCTTCGGTCGGTATTCCCCTGGTCTTCTCTCTCATTTTCACTCAGATATGGTTAAAATAGTAGTACAGGTATCAAAGTCAAAATGAGACTCAACATTCAAGTCATACATACAGTAAATACACGTTTGTTTGCTGAATGTATACGTCCTTTTGTGTTTTCTTTTGTATAATGCAGGGATGTTTATTTCAACCAGATGCAGGCACTGGAAAATTTCCCATATTTTCGAATCCAAATGTTGAGACCGTGTGTGGATTGTTAAATGGTTCGTTTCCAGGTGCTGCGCAGCAATTTCCATTGTACGTCAAATATGCAGTGACAACCAAGGCACTGTATTCTAAATTATTAATATTAATATTCAAAGCTGTTGTTATGTACCGAGAAACGTGTTAGAATTCATTTTCATCTATATTCCCATGACTGGTTTTCTGCCTCTTTGGACATCACGAGGATGAAACATCACCAATGTGTTGTTAAAATGTCTCAAACCTTTGTTCAACGCAGTAAAAATGAAACACTCTGATCCTGTCAGTCCTCTGATAACGCTGTCACGGTACAGAATACCTGTCACATGCTGTACCTTGGTTCCTCTGTACTCGTGAGCACTGACTGACGTCCCCGCAGGGTTTCACACTCTTTGACACGCGTGTTGCTTTGATGCCTTCAGGCTTTTAGTGGAGTTTATGTCTCATGTTCTTAGTGTGTGCAAGCCAGTCAATGCTCAGTCCATTAAGACCTGACACATACAGGCTCTTTTGTCCCTGGTGGGTGTTTGTGGGACATTTGAGCTGAGGTGGTGCGATCAAATGCGTTTCCATACACAGCGGAAGAAAAACCACAACAATCCTGATCCAGCTGAGATCGTTCTCTTCACCAGTTTTCGTCCTGAGCAGAGAGGCTTTGGTGATGATGAGGTCAGAGGTCACTATGGATCTCGGTAAACTGTCCAACAGTCTGACAGTGACACAAGCTGAGGGTACACAGTAGTCAGGTTCGCTGAATGTACTCTGTTGGAATAAGGGTGAATATTTCCATCGTGCAGCGGCAGGATTGTCATTCTCCTAAATTACGCTATCTGTGCATAATCGCTTTGAAAGGTAATTACATGGTATTACTACTTTATTACCTATGTACTGTGTTTCCAAACTATTACACACTATTACCATGTTATTACCGAGCTGTAAAGTGCTACCGAGAACTTTTTTGCCATGTGCAAAGTGGTTCCACCTGCTGTGAAGTGTCGGAGGTAGGTCTGGCTCAATTCGCCATCATTCTGGAATAGGGACAAAAACTCTTGTTTGGCAAGTGTGTATTTCTTTAAATGAATCGCAGTCGCCTTGGGCAGCACTAAGCACAGGATGCAGCGACGGTGCCTTTGCAAAATTGTGTTTGGAGAGAAGTTGTTTTGGTGTAACATTTGCGCATTGGGAAGCAAGCTGTGGTAAAACGATTAAATCCCCACAAAAGAAACAGTCGCATAAAAAGACATGTTTTTGTCAAAAACAGCTCAGAGGTTGTTGTTCTTTCACAGAGTGAGGGGGACTCTGCAAACAGTAACATGCAGATAGCGGAAGGGAGGACAATGTCGACTCAACAGTTACCCAATGGGAGGATTATTCCAGCTGTGAGCAATGTTGACAGGTACGGTCCTCAGTGTGCAGGTCGAAAATGCTGCAGCTTCTCAGAAAGACGGAAAAAACACTAACCAGCCGTCAATCAAACCTGTAATAAACTGCTGCTCTCCCGCTGACCTAATTTCCTGTCAGACTGCTGTTGTGTTCAAGGAGATTCGGTTTTATTAAGAGTCCTGCTGAGGCACTCGCTTCTAACCTCTGACCCCAAATAACCACAGCACACACACATAAAGAGTGTGTTTGTCCATCTCACGGCAGGAAGTCTCGTTATTTGGCCAGTCTGACAATAGGCCATTAATAGGACATTATTATATCATTTGTAGTTATTTATATAATATGTATCACCATATTTATGTCAGGGCATACTTGGCATACAGACTTTCACACAGAGTAAACATCAAATGAGGACGTTTTTAAAAGAGCCTGTTAAAAACGAGGTCATAGGTTGTTTTATTATAACTCATACACCTGGATTCGACTGGGAGCAGCAGTGCCACGTTACGGCTCTGGTTTATTCCCGTCCTCTGCAGGGCTTCAATCCACGAAGCGAGCGTTTCAGAAGCAGCGCGTCGTCTGTCCGATTTGGCTTACCTCTTGATCTGGTCATTTTTAATAATAATGAATTTTGAACAATAAACCTATTGTGTTTCTTTCTATTCTTTCTTGTTCTCAGTTGACATTTAAATCACCTCGCAGAATGGAATAAATACATTATGATGAGGATGAGCCTGGAGCGTTGATTGGCTGACAAGTGAGCGAGTGCTTAGGTTCGAGCTCGCATTCGTCACAGCCCTGCGGTCACAGGAACACATTTATTAAGGTTTTATTAAGTAAGATGGGAAAAAAAAACAAACTTTTAGTATGCTTCTCACTCACAACATGTAACAAGGTTCCTTACTAGAGTCAACACACAGCATAAAAGCTGAAATTAAAAATAATTAGGGAAGATGGCAGTGGACGATGCTTATCTGTTGTTGTACAAAATGCTTCCTGGCTGATGACGTGACAGTTCAGCCACAGCATTTGACTGCAGCCGTAGGCAACATAATACCATAAATATACTACTACAAAGGAAAATCCCTTAAACCTCACATCACTGAAATGGGATTTAAAATAAGTATCTACAATTTAGGCTACAAACTGCATTGCGTATTCACCGTTATAAGCTAAACTCTGCAGTTATGAGTCCAAATGGGATGTATTAGAAAGATAAGTGTGCTGTCCAAGAGGAGAACATTTGGAGCAGACCTCTAGAAACTGAAGTGGACTGAGCACCAGCACTAGTATCTCCTTCAGCAGTGAAGTCTCCATAGGACCCACAAGCAGCGAATGGCACAAAACAGGAAGAGAATATGACTCTAGTTTTGTGCAGGCTGCAGTGTTTAGTAGTGTTCTCTGCAATGAGTTCACGAAACCATCTCACAGACAAACAAAGATGATTTTTTTTGTGAACCTGAAGCAGTTCAAGTCCACACTTTAATCCTGTGTTGCACCTTTCACTCTGGTTCTAATGCCATGTGTTTATAAGACATTGCAGTAGCCCACAAGAGTCAGCAATAAATAATATGGTTATAAGGAACACATTTACCTCCAGAGCGAATTGTGTGTAGCTGAATAGGGTAGATCTACGTAAGTACATTTTAACGTCATGATGGCGGTACTTAGAGAGCCAAATATTTAAAATTATATATAAAAGTGGTACACAATGTAAATTAGCTAAACTGTTGCACAACTTTTGCTATGGTAAGCCGTCGTACGTTCTGTTTATCATCAATTTCTTCAGTTGAATCAGACTTGGCTGTTCAATACAAAGCTTTGACAATTCATTCCTCTCTTCTGTCTGAGTGAAGGTGCAATTCCCAGCCAATTAACAAACAATTAAGATCTGTAGACCGTAGCGCTCTGCTGTCATTAAGCACTTGGCTGGACACCACTTGTCTATCCTCCCTCAGCTCATTTTACGATACCTGCGTTACAGTTCGACAGGTAACCCCTCGCTCATACTCCCCACCTGTCACTGTCCACAGAGCAGGGCTTCGCATCGAGTGAGAGAGTGGACCAAGCTCGCCTGCGTACCTCGTCGAGTGAGAGAAGAAGCTGTGCGGAAAGAGACGCAAGCTGTCCTGCTATTTCTGTTAAGAGGAGGTTAAAGCCCGCCACAATATTTTCAGTTCATTATGAGACTATGGCGGATCAAATTAGATTATAGCAGGCTGCACTGTACAATCTCTGTGGCAGAGATAAACATGTTAAAATTATTCACTAAATATTCTTTGGCAGCCGTTAATATACCTGGACGGCAGGAGGTGGGAAGGTATTTTTCAGGTATCTGTACTTCACTTGAGTATTTATTTTTCAGCTGACTTTTTACTTCTACTCCTCATACTTTCAAAACAGACTCGTTACTTTAGTCTTACTGCATTTGGGCGGAGAGCGCTTTCCCAACATCAAAAGCCATTTCGTCCTAAATTGATGGGACAATACCACATAGAAAAGATAACCCCTTGGTGCATAGAGCAGTGCATATCACACACGAACCTCAGTGAAGGTGATACTAGAAATAGTACCTGATAGTACCTGGTAGTCTCCGCTCACACGTAATGGAAACGCAATAAAGTCGAGGTGAGTTGAGCTGATACCTTCAGTGGAAAAGTGGCATATGTGTGGGAAACACTGGCCTCATAAGTATCTGCAGAAACACCCGCTACCAGCGCTGCCTCTTTCAATGTTTGTCTGGAAGCGTTCGGCATAAAGCTTCACTGTTCAGAGTCAGAGGTTATATGACGTGCCATGATCTTACCCCTGTAGCGCTCTCTCTCCAAACCAGTCTCCCCTGCCGAGCTCTCTGAGGTGTACTGGCTCCTGATTGGCTGAATCCTCCTGGGTCACGTTAACCTGACAGGAAGGATGATGAACAGCAGTCAGCATCAGTGGATCTATATGATGATCAATAAAGGATGAACCAGAAGTGGAAACACTGGTCTGAATGGGGATTAATGAGGGTTAATGGAGCAGTGTGTGTGTGTGTGTTTAATTGTGCAAATTATTGTGTTACCGTTCCTTTGCTGATGATGAAGAAGGTGTCTCCTCTGGCTCCCTGTCGGATGATAAACTCTCCATCTTCATAATGAGTCTGAACACACAGTTTGACACCAACAAAGAGAAGGCAGTTTTCAAACCAGCTTTTTTGTTCTCCTTAATTTCTTCCTTCCTTTAAATATTTTAAGACTGAGTAAAGGTTGCATTAGGATAGACATAAAAACCATCTTTTAACAATGAATCTTTATTAATCATCGACGTCTGTCTCACCTCCTCCATGACATCGGCCAGTTTGCTGAGAGTTTCCTCCGGGAGAGTCTGGAAGGTGGGAACACTGCAGAGACACAAAGAACGGGATGTTTACTTTGTTTTGTGTACCAAATTTGATGCATGAAAGCTGTGATAAGTGTTATAGTGTTTAGTCCTCGTTAAATTTGTCACTTGTTAATTTGATTTGACAATGGCAGTTGATGTGGTTTACAAACAGCTGCTCAGTATTTACTTTCTGATCCTTTTATTATTTGAGCTTATGCTAATGTGTAATTTTCATATGTCTGTAAAACAGCACACCGGGACTCTCCGCAAGCTCGGTCTTCTCTGCCTTTCGCATAACAAGTTCTCCATGCAATTCATAATGAGCCAAAATAAACCGCATGACCCTCACCTGTTCCCATCCTTACCTTCCTGCACGTCTCTGTCCACGGCCAGTCGAAGTAAAGTAGAAACTATCCAGGGATTTCGCAGGGAATACAGTGAACTAAGGGCATTAACTGCCTGACTTAATTCAACACACAATGAGCTACTGTAGCGTGAGCTTGTGAGCTTAGGCAAAGTTTGTGTCTGTTTTGGGCTGGGAGCCAGACATCCGTTGACGTTAGCTGGCTGCATTTCTAAGCTACGGTAGCTACTGTTACACACTTTTCCAGCGGTAGAGGAGAAGAAAAGAGGTAATGAAGAACTAAAGAGTGAACACCTCTACGTAGAAATCAGCATATTGTGGCTGTTATCAATGGACGTAGACAATTGAGCCAGTCGTTAGCTTAGAAGCAAACGACTCCCAGAACAAAACAGACTAAAACACAAACTTCACCGGAAGCACACGAGCACGTGCTAACCTTACATAGTGCTAATTTTTGACCAACATATCCTGCTATCTTTTATTCACTTCAGAGATCCAGAATGTAATTAATTATTTGCTGATACTGGCCGATGCACATTCAATATGTGAAAAGGGAGATTACTTTGTTTTGTGTACCATTTCAAGCACTGGCTACACAAAGACTTCCCAAACGCAAAAGTGTTTTCTGGTTAGACATCTGATTATTGGTTAAAGTTTGGATAAGAATCAGATGGCGTTTGTGCTCACCTGCTGAAAATTCCTGAGTATTCCATCTCCTTTTTGCTCTACGTTTGGTCTCCACCACCTCCTGAGTAAAATATATGGCTCTTTAGCTGCTAAATGTTCCACTTTGTCCACCAGCTGGTCTCTAACTTTGTTTTTCTGACTTTTTGCTCTCTCCCCTTTCCACTCACCGCAACCAGTCGAGGCAGATGGCCGCTTACCCTGAGCCTGGTTCTGCCGGAGGTTTTTTTTTTTTCTTCTGTTAAATGGGAGTTTTTCCTTCCCACTGTCGCTAAGTGCTCACTCTCTCTGGAAATGTTTTGGGCTTTTCTCTGTATAATATTGTCAGGTCTTGACCTTACTTTGTAAAGTGCTTTGAGATAATTGCATGTTGTGATTGGATTTTGCTGTTGGACAGATAGTGGCTACACCAGACCAGAAATGTGGCAACTGAAACTAGGAGCTGAAAGGGGCTAAAAAGATTGTCTGCACAGCTGGATGATAACAGACTATTAGCAACCTTCCTCAAACTATACATGTTTGTGATTAGACAACATTATGGTTAAAGTGTAGGCAGGAAAAATAACTTCAAGCTGCATTACTGACTTCTATCTGTCTGCTGTTTTACTGTTGCAGTCACCTCTTGAGGAAGTCCATGTACTCTGCATGTTTGATGAGTCCGGTTCTCATCATGATGGTCTGGAAACACTGACGGTCGATCGCCCACAGCTTCACATGGATCAGAGCTGAAACCACACATTCACCATTATGGATACTTTATGTCAGAGTTATTACATTAGAAGTCATGAATGCATTTCAGTGATTTGTCTCAGAGCTACAGGAGACGCAGTGTGAAATATAATATACGAGGATCTGGATGTCATTAGGAAAAAGTCCTTGGGTGCACGCTTATGAATATGCAATGTTGTAGCTCTGTGTATGTGTGTTTATACAAAGAAATGTTAATGTATGGGGGAGGCAGAGATCAGATCAGATAAAAACATATCTCTCTGTGTGTGCATACGGCGAGCAGGTGTTGTCATGGCAACAGTGCATGCATGTATGACATCTGTGCCTGCGACCGCTGTCTCCGTCCTGCGGCGGCTCAAACCTTCACAAGCTCTGATCGCACGATGTTTGTGTTCAAACTTTTCCACAAAAGCTTAAATTTAGATCCAATAACAATGAAAACGGCGAGATGAAGCTGTTGCTTAGTAACAATGTTAAAGACTACAGCTGGTTAAAGACCTCAGGGCCACTCGAAAGCTTCTTAAGGCTAAGATGATCATAAAAGCATCTTCACAGATTAATGGGAGCCTCATACCTTCCCCTCAGACTTTCTGTAGGAATAGTAAACGCACAAAATAAATGAAGAAAACACAACTGGCACAAAAATGTGTTTTTGCAGAGCTGATCAGCCAGGTTCTGTCATCACTGTCCTTTTATCTTCTCCTCACTTGAGTCATAAAAACTCTTTACTGCAATTTAATCTTTGTTTACCGAGTATAAAACACTGTGTTGCCTGAAACACTTTGAAACTATATAATCAGATTTGTGTCAATATTATCCAACAAAACATTTTTTTGTGGTGTAAACTCTTACTTAATATGTCCTTTATTTTACAGTTCCCTCTTCTTCCTTGTCACCGACCGTACTTTTGTCATCTTTCTCTGCTTTGTTGGTTACACTGCCAGTTCTCTCATTTCAGCTGCCTGACCTTTCGTGTGCAAATGGGCTGCAAATGACTGTTTTTCAAGGGCGCATCCCCCATTGTCTAATGGCTTTTTGAGTGACGGCTCAAAAAATCATTAGATGTTGTTCCGTGCTGCAAGTTTTAGCAGCATATATGATCAATACTTTATTAATCTTGCAAACCTCCAGTAAAGTTAGTGTGTAGTCAATGCACATGCTGCTGTTTAGGGTGTCTGTGTCCACCTAGTTTGCAAACCAAATGTCAGGATGCAAAAACGAGAGGGCTGGCAGTGTAACCGCAAAGCCGACAGTGAAAGAAAGAGTCTGATGAGTGAGAAAGAAGCAGAGGGGACTGTAAACAGATCCGGCTCTTGATTCCACGATCACACACACCTGTGACAGCATTAAATTGGTACTGCGCCATACACGAGTGTTTTAAAATGTTCGATTGTGTCGTGAATTTTGATTTATTTATTGAGATAAGTGCGGATGTGTGGTGGAAAGAGGTGGACAGGAGGAGGAAGGAGGAAGATAAAAAAAATAAAAAATAAAGGAGACAGGCTGAAATTAATGAGACAAACTGATGAGCTGAAAGAATCAAGATACCAAGTTGTGATTGTTAAAGTGACTGTGTGTGTCTGCTCGCTGCTTGCAGACCTGCTGTGAGAGAACCGAACAAAAACTGTCTGATGCTGCCTAGAGGAAAGGGAAATCATGTAAGCGAAGGAGCATAAATGTTAATCGTCCGTATAACCTTATTGTCACACGAACTGCAACGAGAGAAAACAGAAGAGCGATGTCCTTGCTTTTGATGCCGTAAAATTAAAACATACTAGAGTCAAATAGTTTTGTTGCAGCAAAGAGGAGTGCTCACATAATCGAGCAATTTGAACAATTAATGTCAATATCCAGAAAAATTATCAGCCCATTCTTCAAGCCTGCTTTCCACTGTGTCTGAGTGTTGCTTGGTAAAACATTCTGCTAAATGTCGCCGAAGAACTGCATTATTTGTCAGAAAAAAAGGTTGTCATCCCGTTTTTTGGTGTCAGCTGAGTTTCCTCTGTTACCCACGTCATACATTTTACATTTGAGTTGACAGTTCTTTTGCTTCACTGAGTTTTAGTCTCTCCAAAATCTTTCTTGTTCGGTATTTAAAAAGTTTTGCTTGGTTTTATGAATCGGATTTCATACAACTCACTTTACTCAAAAATGTAATCAGCACCATGGAGAGTGGACTTTGAGAGGTGCACATTTTGTTTTTTTATCTGTTTTTCTCAGCAGGTGTGAGAGGTAATGGAAATCAAACACACCTCCAGCGTTTGGCTCGGAGGAACAAACTGAACCTGCAGGCTGTTATCAGGGAATAAACATTAATTATAGAAACGTGTTAATTTATTCTTTTTAGTCCTGAAAAGAGGTAACAGTCAGTCTGAACCTGATGAGTGTTATTTGATTTCAAAGGATTTATTTTAACAGAAGTATATAATTGTCATCAGTTCAGGTGGAAGTCTGAAAATGTGTTTTCAAACTTTCTCATGATGGCACCGCAGAAATGCATTTTTTTACGCTTTCCTCACCAGAAAATTGACAGCTGATTAGTTTCTTTGGACATTTAAATCAACCTCTATTTAATGCTTTGCGATGCGATGTGGATTTTAAACGTCAAGTCGCAGAATCAAAGGTGGAAGTGGCGTACGAAAAACTGTAACGCTGCGGTCTTTGTCCGACATGAACCAAGATTTCCAACTTAAGTCAAACAAACATGAACCACAGAGGCATCACAGAGATCAGAATTACGCAGATTAATACACTGATTTGCTGCTGTATGCTGTAAATTACACCGAATGCAATTTTACTTTTATGTCTCTAAATGTGAGAAGATATTTACATTTAAAGTTTTCTAAAAAATTGACAATGAGATGCCCAAACTCTCAGCTAAAAGTGAAATTAATGAAGAATGCCATAAAATGTAAGCTGTGAATCTCTAACATCCAGTTTTGTTTTTGTTTATTTTGGTCTATTTGCCACAAACTTTTACATTTGGATGCAAAAGAAAAAGGTTTGTTTGTTTGTTTATTTAGATCACCATTAGCTTTTGCACAGCATGGGTTATTCTTCCCGGGTTCACGGAGCCCGTCTTCTTTCTCTTGTCTTTTACACTTTGTCTTTTTATCAAATAAGTTGTTGAAATGATTATAAACTATCCAAATGTCACGGCTGCATTAAGCTGGGAGCCTCAGACATCCCATAAACCTCAGCTGTGATGCGGAGAGAGAATTGGTTACCATGGATACAAGGTGACCACCTGAACACTGTGTATGATGGCACATACCATTTATCTGCTGTTACCTTGGAGATGTACAGACTTTTGACTCAACTTTGATGAGCAGAGGTGTTACTGTCCGTTTTTAGAGAATGCACGTGTACTCAGATGGTTTTAGTCAACAGAGGGACGACTGCACCCAACAACAGCTCCTCCAACCTGGATTTGTGACCTACGGGCAGCGTTGGGGAATACTAGACTATATGCAATTAAACTAGTAGTTCAACTACATTTTGCAGTAGCTTGCTGGTAATCCAACTATGTTGACGGTGTTAAAAAAATATATTATATTTAACTAATTGAATCACTATACCAATATGGTATAACACAACCATTCAAGTAGTTAAATGACTTTATTTTTTCCATTTTTTGCGTAGTTGAGTGAAACTACCAACAATTTTGGTCCATAAAAGAAAAGGAATCAGTTTGCTTCTCTAAATATTTTTGCTTTAGTTTCTTTAGTTCTTTAGAGGAAGGACGGATGGAGGATGGACTGTTGGATGGATGGATGGACAGGATGGATTTTGGTGGTGAAAGGTCAAGATCCTTGTGACCTAACAAAACACACGTTTGGCCATAACTGCTAGTAACTGAGAGAACTATATGAACAAACCAAACAGTGTTTCTAACGATGTTTTTAACAGACGTTTTCCTACCCACTTGGAAGGGGACGGCGAGGTGAAGGATATTCAGCTGGATGCAATCTGCAACTTCACCACTAGATGCCATCAAATCTTACACACTGAACTTATTAACCTGTTCATGTTATTTTAAGGATTGGTTAGGTTTAGATCTTGGGGTTCAAATAAGTACTTCATCGATGTTAGATGTCTGTTGTCACGGTTTAATTATAGACATGTGGTTACGAAACAGTATGGATGTGTTAAAGTCCAGTACCGCTGAAGTACACCCACTTTGTCTCTGTGACAACGCCACATCACTTAATGAATTGTTTGTCCGAAAGCTAGGTGTCACAAACTACGACAAACTGTGACAGTTTGTTAACGAGATCTCATTTAAGACTCTAATCAGTGTAGCTGTGGGTTGTGATGAGCAGCTGGACGATCCACCTGTGGACTCACCTGTGTGTTTAATGACTGTGGTGAAATCACACAGCTCCTGCTTGGTCATTTACTTTTTATTTCTTGTTTCCACTGCTTTATGACCTGCAGTCTGTTGCTACGGAGATGCCAATGTCTCTGTAACCACGGAAACAACAGGAGACACTCCAGTGCAGCAGACCTAATCGACTGTGAGTGTATGTGTGTGTGTGGTCCTAATGGAGTGATTACCAAGTGTGTAAAAATGTAAGTGTGTGTGTGGTAAAGGTCAGAGGTCAGAGAGAAATGGAAGCAGCAAATGGTTCAACACAGTGCTTTTAATTTTAATTGCTGGATTTGGAGACTTTCAAGACCTCTTTGGCAACTTTTTTTTTTTTTTCTTCAAAAAGGTGCCTAGCAACAATTCTCCTTTACAGAGAGTAACAAATATTTCTCAGTGAAAGTGTCTCTGGCTCTCTGCCCTGACTGAGCCTTGGTAGACAAGTAAATAACTGTGGATGCACCTAATGACAAATCACCGATCCCCTTTTGTTTAGGAACTCCTTATCCTTTGCTTTTGTGCTTAATTACATCAGTTGCAACATCTACAAACTGTTCGAGTGGGCTTCACCCACTTCGCCTTGAAGTTGGTTACAATGGCTGAAACTGAAGGAAACCACGTTTAAATTACTAATAAAACTATGGCTAATGCTGCTAAAGCTAACAGTCCTAAAAGCTAAAACTTAATTAAAATCCATCAAAATGCGTATCAGTAGTCCTTGTTCACAGCAGACATTTTGACTTCTTAAGGCAGAAAACACAGGTGTAATTGATATACTTAAAAATGGCTGCGTTCCATTTAGGTTTATCACATCTAGGCCATGGAATTGTGCATGCTGGTTCACTGAATGGTAACTAAATGGAAAATGCCATCATTAATATTATCAGTGACACCTGTGTTTACCTGCTTTTACAAGCTCAAATGACTGCTGTGAAAAAGTTCTGTAAAAATGTTTTATGTCTCAAAATGAAGCCAATGCGGAAGTGTCTTAAAGTGTAATACTGGTGATGGCCACTAGATGCTGGCTTCCACAGACCTACGCTGAATTTCTCTCCAAAACTATCAAGTCAAAAATTTGTTCCAGGAGTCATTCTGGTTTTATTTGTTTCACTTGGGCCATCTAATAAGTGACTGAAGTGCCACAGAAGTTGTTAAAACAGGAAACCATTTATCTTCAGCCTTCAGCCATTATCCGGATACTTTTCAATCTGGCAACATTATCAAACTATATATCATGCTAAATATCAATATTAATCAATATGGAAAAAATATCCATATTGCTCAGCGCAACATGTATAGCCATACGTATATATATATGTAGGACTGTCCAGTTTAAAGGCTGATTTGGTCTTGAGTTGAAGAAATCAAATGGTTATTTGTGGTCTTAAACAGATACGGGCTGGAAAACTCCATAAAGGTAACACAAATACACTTTTTTAGGATGAACTGGAGGAGAATGGGGGTGTGATAAACCAGGAGCTTGTGTCAGTGCGGAGGTAGACCTCATGCTCTTCCTCCTCCCTCCTCTTCTTCTCTCTTCACTTTTTCATCCAGCATCTGTAGAAATCAGGTGTCAACTGCTCCTAACCCGTTTCCACTGAGGCTTGGGTGGCTCAGGAGAAGACACCTGGACCTCTTGGACCTGACGGGGTGGATGTGGTCCCTCCTCTTCTGCATAGAGGGGGCCGAGCTGTGAAGAACTGCAAACTCTTGGGTCTTGGTTCGATTCAGCTCTGAGTTGGCTTTTCTCCTGGAGGCTGTGTTCTGTTTCTCTAGTTGCTGCTTCGGCTGCTTGTTCTCCACCAGCAGCTGCTGATGTTGCCCTTGCTTCTCATGGTTTTCATTTTGAAGAACACTGATGGTGTTTTTCAGAGCTTCCGTCTTGTCCTTTTGCCTGCACTCCTCTTGAAGCTCTTCCAACTGGGTTTCACTCGAGCGACTTCCTGGGGTGGCTCTCATGCCCATAGTAATCCTAGATGAGTATTTGTGCATCCTCCCGAAAATCATACAGTTGAGTTCTTTTCAGCCTTCGTTTTTTTTTGTTGTCATTTTCAGTTTTTTCAGCTGAAAACGTGTTTTCTTGGAACCCCTGGGGAAGGTTTTCGCAGTTTTGCTTGTGAGCTCCAGGCTCAGCTTTGAGTTTCAACCATGCTAAGATCTCCTCTGTCTGCTTATGCCTTGTATTGTCCATTTTTTTGAAGGATCTCATTGCTCCAGTCGAGCTGTTTCTGTGAGTCTGTGCCTCTCTTCTGCAATGTGGTTCTGAAGCCACAAGATTCATCCCCACATGTCCTCCGCCTTTATACCAGTATTCTCACTGTCTTGGTAATGACTGCAAGTTGCCATTTGTTCTGATTGTGTTGCTATGTGGGTTAGGTTTGCAGCCATGTGTGAATAATGAATCTTTCTTCTGCTAATCAGGGCTCATAAGGTCTGTTGTTAGCCCGGCTGTTCAACTTCTAACAAAAAATCACTTAAAATCACTGTTTGATCTCACTCTTTACCCTCTGGCATGTGTCCACCTGAAAACCCCTTGTTTACAATGTTATGGAATAACATTGTAAACATCAGACATTTGCACCTGCACATCAAGGCGGTGGGACAAAAGAGACAAAAGAGATAAAGAGATATGACCCATTTTTGACCCAAGGTAAACCAGAGTATCTCAAAAGGAAAGATAACACAATGGTTAAACCCTTATAACTTCACAAATTATACTTCTACATAAAATTTGTGCTCCTTCAGTCAGTACCACTTTTAAAGCAGTATAAGTTATACTTTTTGAGATTTTCAACCCAAAGCAACAAGTGATCCATTCAGCTTTTGGAGCAAAAACACAGACTTACGTGTATGACTCACGCTAACTTTTTTTTACTTTTATTCGATAAATAACACATCCACATGTCAAGCAGAGTCTCCTGTCTGGAATGGTGATAAAATTTTAGTGATATCAGCGAATCTTTCTGACTCAGAAGCGTCTGTTTGACTGCTACCTCTGAGACAAATTCATGTGAGTTTTCAGGTAAAACTACTCTAATCCACCACTCAGAATGTGGGATATTTTGATTGATGGATTGCACTACAGCACTTTCTACTTTCTGTTCTGATTGATTTATTATGGCAAGGCAGTTTGACCTGTACATAAATTGAAACCTTATGCTATACTGCGTCCGTGCACGTTCATTTTCTTCAGACATCCAGGTTGTAAAATGTTAAAAAAACGTTTATTAAAATCACTGCACCAAAAAGAGGATCAACAAGACGTTTCAGTGTTCATCCAAACACCATCATCCGTTGTAAAATGTGACAGGTGTACTGTATAATGATTAAGATATTTTCAGCTCATTGTTTTGTGTTTTGACTCTCTTCGCTCTCATAGCGTGATTTGGGACCGCAGAAAGCTAATTTGAAAACAAAAGCTTTAAAACCCACATCAATCAGTAATTTAAAATAATGGTTACTTTAACGGTTGTTTACCTAAATTTGGAGAAAGAAGCCATCTCCTCCAGCTGCTTCATCAATATTTTATAAATCTATTTTTTTCCTGCTGGGTTTTAAAAGTACAGCCGCTGAACACCTCCTTATTAAAATAAAGTCTAGACACAATAAATCTGCAGAGGGCAAAACAAATCTCTGAATATTCTTCCTTATTAAAGAAACTACATACCTTTTTAAGGGCCGTCACTTTGACTTAAACTCTTGCTGGTTTCAGTGTTTTAATTAAATATTCAGATGCAGCCATAAAACTGACACTGTGTGGAGATATAAGCTGTGTGTTAATGCGAAGATAACGAGCAAAAAGCTTCAGCAAACGGAAACGAATCCCCTCGAACCCAAAGCTGTTGCCAAGAGACACAGTTGCCAAAACTCCGCTTATTGGCTGGATGTGATGTTGTTGCCTGGCAACCGCTGCTTAGTGAGGACTCTACCAGGAAGCATTGACAAAAAGTTGGAGGTCCTCACACAAACACACACACACACAGTCGGCTGTCAGAGTTGATGTTTTCAGACTCCTGCCTCGTTACTCCCACTCCTGCTCGTCTCCTCCTGAACTCAGATCAGTTTCCTCTAAACAGTTAATGACCCGTGCAGCAGGGGAAACCTTCCACTTAAAAATGTCTGCTACAGCCATATTAACTATAACCAGGTTTAAGTCAGGTCAATCAGAAGTTCAGTACCAGACCCCGGCCTGATGGATGGATGGATCTCTAAAGCTGAGCTGCACATACATTTGGTCCAATTAATTTTGCTATCACACTACAATTCTGGGAGATCCCTAATACGTCCTTACCGTCATCATCTACATGTGCTGTGTCTCCCTTTATAGACGGCCGTGCGTCTGACATTAGCCTGTTATTAATTCGGCTCATTTTTTAACTTCCTCAGTTTGTTTTTCTTCTTCTTTTGTTTTTCACAATGATAGCCTCGGTCCGAAAGTCTGAAGTATCCAAGAAATGTTTTCATGCATGAAGTCTTAGAGATGAGAGGGTTTTAATACTTGAATTTACGTTTTGGTAGCCATTTATGGTAATTTTAGGATTATTCTAATCTCACAAATGTTCACTTCCACATGAGCGCAAAAGCAAGGAGGACAGTATGTATATGTAAGATAAGCCGACATCTGATTCCAATCTATATTCATATACATCTATATTTAATTATGCCAGTGCCACCCTACCATTACATGCATCACACACTGTGGCACAAAAATAGCCTAATGATCATGATCATAATCTTAATGAGGAATTAGTTAAATTGAAGATGAAGCAGATACATTTACTCCCACAAAACAATGTTTCATGCGATATAACATAATGCTATGACAATGGTGAATGGATCCATAACCGCACTACTGATCAGGGTACTGGGGTTTGATTCCTGCGCATGGCATAACATTTTTTTTTTTTGCGTCCAGTTTCTTTTTAATTTAGGGACCAAAACTACCTGGTTAGGTGTAGCATCAGATTTGGACACGTGGGCCGGTGACATCAGGTCATAACTGCCATTGGTTAGAATTTTTAGACAATTTTTTTTTAAGTGCGATCCTAAAATAAGAACCAAAAGAAATTCTTAAGTGCAAAGGCGTTGCCAAAAGTTTCTGTTTACAGACTGAAAGCGATGCTGAGACAAAAGCACCAAAACCCTGACTTTTATAACCACGTCTTAAACAAAGGCACCAAAAGCAGGAATACATTTTGTTTGCAATTCTGCAAGACCTGCAAAAACACTATACACTGTTTCAGACACTAGACACTTCATTCAAGAGTGCAGTCTCTTGCGATCATTGGGAAAACACTTCTATTTAAAATGCACACAAACATACCTGAAATTAGCAACACCCACACACATGGAGACAGGCTTGTAGAGACACTGAGGAGGACTGAGGGCTGCATACGGCTCACAATGCAATCTCTTCCCACTTCTTATAAAACTATCTTTTTTCTTATAATTGCACTGTAATCTTACTGCAATTATTTCAGTTTACAGCTTGCATTTGTTCGTGTCTATGCAATGGCATAAAATGTAATCTCTATATTTTTTTTCTGAATCCTACTTGCGTGTTAATTGAAATGTGAATATATCCACTGAGAAATCTTTCATAGATGCCCGTGTGAGAAGTAAAAGAATACACAAGGGTAAACAAAGTACTTAAGACAGGAGTGCTATGTATCTTGTGTCTTGCTGTGTTTTGCTGCTGTGAAAGAGTCAAACAGTGTGTATCATTTTGTGCAAAAATGGTATTTTGATCAACCTGAAGAGATTCAGTTTGGCATAGAGATGTTTGTGTGTTTGACAAAGGGATTTTTTATTTATTTTTGTTAACAGTGGTAGATTGCGAGGGACACCTGTGTGGAGGAGAAGAAGAAGAAGAAGAAAGAAGAAGAAGAGCTGCCATGCTCAAAACACTACAGCTTGAATAAAAAAACAAAACACCAGAGCCTCCCCCTGTAATTTCCACCCATGCAGATAACATTCATCAGACTGAAACCAGACATTTAGTTTCATGAATCTGAATTTCAAGTGGAGCTTTCCCTCCCATTCTGAGTCTAAGTTCAAACAAATCTGCTGGTTTAGAACAGAGTGATGTAACGGCTTCAGTACCCCGTTGGAAAATGAACGAGGTTTGCTGGGCCGCACGCATCTTATTAGACGGAGTTAATATTGTTTTCATTTCAGCTGAACCCCCACATCAACGTCAGAGAGAGGCTCAAGATGATTTTAAGATGGGAAGTGACGCGCCGAGTCATTTCTAATTGTCGATTTGTGTATTATCGCCGGCGTTGGCGTGTTTAATTCCTCACAATCAGGCCATATAGTTCAGCGTACAGCGTTAAGTGTTGAGCATCACTTTACCAAAACAAACATTCAAAGTTGTTTTCTGAGGTGGGCACACTCACTCTTGACAGTGGCTGTCCTGGTGCAGTTGTAGAGGATGGCCAGCTCTCCGAACACTTTCCCCGGTCCCATCGTACACAGCTTCATCCCCTCCTTCGTCACCTCCACCTTCCCCTCTGGGCGAGAGACACGGTGGGAGAAAGAGGGAGGCAAAGCAAACCCAAGGTGAAGTGAAATGAAATTAGGAATAAAGCAGCTGGAAAAAGGAATCAGCAAATGAATTTTAACTGATATTGATTATATAGTGTTTCGGTACAAATGAACTGAATTGAATTTACGGTGTTTACGGTCAGACATTTTTAAAAGGATTCTAGCCAATAAGCGAACCTGTTCAGATGTCTGGTGTGAGCAGATAGTGTCCCTGTGTGTTTGTACAAGTGATGATAATGTGGTAAGTGTGTGTGTGTGTGTGTGTGTGTGTGTGTGTGTGTGTGTGTGTGTGTGTGTGTGTGTGTGTGTGTGTGTG
>JAPQRN010000012.1:17096578-17114325 GCA_037367275.1 Coranthus polyacanthus
CTTTCTTTCTTTCTTTCTTTCTTTCTTTCTTTCTTTCTTTCTTTCTTTCTTTCTTTCTTTCTTTCTTTCTTCCCTCCCTCCCTCTTTGCTACCATGCTTCCTTCATTCTTTCATTTTCTTCAATCCTATCTTCATTTTCTCATTTCCTTGTCATTCCTTCCTTTGTTCCTTCACATTCCTTCCTTTTCATCCCTCAAGTCCTTTATTTCATCATCCATTTTACGCTTGTATTTGTTGCCAAACTAGGTCGTTACACTGTAAATGGGAACGTTCAGGTTCTGTGGCAGATGTCAGAAAACTCCATTCAAAAGCCCATTAACATTTTATAGAAATTAAACCACATTTGGTTTAGTGTCAAAGCCACAAAACCAGGTTGGATTTGTATTCATTAAAAATGTCAGTGGAGTTTTCTCACTGCAGGAACAGAATGACTGTAAATCTTAATGATCACCAAGTCTCAGGTTTCATCAAACTGTCCTCCATCTCCTCCACCCCTCCACCCCCCCCCAAAAAGGAGACGATAAAGATAGATATAAAGACAGAGAGGAGCAGAGCTAGCTGCGATGAACGTTCAGCAGCCTTCAGGCATTCACATACCACATTAGAAACCTCACAGTGAGTCTGACATGTTTCCAGCTGAGAAAAGTTCGTCCTAAAGGTCGAACAGAGCTTCAGGAAACTTCTACAAGACCCGCTTTACTTTTTCAGCCCAATATCACAACCTGCTCTAGAATAATTAAACAGTTTCCAGGTCACTGAGCAGCCAAATTTTATTCTAAGAGCATATACATAATTATCTACTGAGGTGAAAACAGCGAAGAGGTTTGTGTTGCTAGTTAGCTTGAAAATGAACCACAACTGAACTGCTTCTTTATCAACTGGATTTCTCCACTTTCACAAACATTTAATTAGGTAGGAAATCACAAAATGAAAAGGAAAATGCAGATGTTATTTTGTGGTGGTTAAAGAGGAAAAGTACGGTCCCTCCTGGGATCAGTTTTCCTCTGGCTTCGCAAGGCTTTCTAAAACAAATCTAAACAATTCTTTGTTGAGGGCTCAGTTCAAGCTTTGAGCCTCCCAGCTTTTTAAAAAATGTATGATTTACGCTCATAAACTCGGTTATACTCAGCTACAGGTTCTCACAGGACAAACTGTCTGACAACACACTCTGTAAACAAGGAACTGTAGACAAGTGTGAGAAACAGATATGTGTCAAACACTCAGGAGACGAAAAACCCTCAACACAAAAACACAATTTACAAATAGAAAGAGGCAGCATGACCGTCCAACCTAATTCTTTTTTATTTAAATTTGACTAATATTGATCAGATTCATCTTCATCACTGACCTTTTTTCCTGTTCCTTTACTATATATGTGTGAGTGTTATCACTGCTGCTCTACATCCAGTTGTCCATCTGGGAACAAATAAAGTTCTACTTGACTTGATATTTTTCTGTTTCTGTTGTCAGAAAACTTCATGAGTGTGAAACAGCAGTTTAATCTTGGTAAACAGCTAAGACGTCCGATTGCAGATTTATTTTATAATCGCAAAGTTGTCAGATGAATCCGTGTACATCCGTGTAAAGACCCCCGTCTAATTCCATCATAACATTCTCAGCTTCACTGCAAATAATGATGAGTCTGAGTCTTAGAACTGCTGTTTTGAAGCCAGGACTTTGCGTTTCAGCCGTCTCTATGTTGGCTTTTTGGGACCAGAAGTGACCGTACTTGGACAAAAGGGGTGGAGCTGTGGGAGCGGGAGGGGTCGTCGGTGAGCTAATGCTAAATGCTAGCTTTCTGACACTGTGACCTTCTTCAGGCGTTTGCGTAACAAAGTCATTGTGCAGTCTTGTTGCAATGCAATTACAGTCAAACTGTCTGTCAGGAGAAAAATACAATTAATTCAATAAGTAGAAGAGCCAGAAATTTGACCTGGCAGATATCGTATTAATGGAGCCATAATTTAAATATGGACCACCAACACACATTAGAGAACTGACTCCTGGGGAAAAAAATACTGACTTAATGTTTTTAGAGAGAAGGTAAAAGTCTATGGAAGTAAAAGCTGGCAGTGTGCTGTGACGACCACAACCTGGCTCTGAACGTCACTAAGATGAAGAAAATGATCGAGGACTCGCAAATCAGGTCAACGCAACCACACCCCACTCTACATAAACAGCAATGGAGCAAGTGGAGAAGGTCGCTACCTCCACCTTTCTGGGCAGGAACTTTGCTGAGGCACCTACACCGCCTCAGTTATCTGGAAGGCTCAAAAGCACCTTTTCTATCTCGGTGAATTTCCACCACTGCTCCATCAAAAGCGTGCAGACATGCTGCCTGTCAGTGTGGTTTAACAGCTGCACGAAGGCAGAACAAGCCCTCCAGAAAGTAATAAAGACTGCAGGGAAAATCATCAGGGCCCAGTTACCTGAAATCTCCACCATCTCCACCTCCCACTGCCTACACCGAGGCCCCAGCATCATCAGGGATTATCTACATCCAGCCCATCACCTGTTCCACCTCCTGCCCTCAGGGAGGAGATACAGGTCAATCAGCGCACCGACTACTCGCATGTAGAACAGTTTTTTCCCTGAAGCAGTGAGACTCCTTAACACAGCTCATCAGCCCACACACTACCGCAACCCCGCACACACAATACATGCGAGCTGTGAGTCTGGCCATGTTTGCACTAAATGCACTCGTACTGTGAGTGGCTAACATTACTGTATCTGTGTGTAATCTGGACTGGTACATTTTCTACTTTTACATCTATTTGTTCTCATTTTATTTACTCTCTCTCTCAATAAAGCAGTAATGAAAATGATCACAATATAAGTTTTCATCATTAGGGTTTAATTTGTTTACATTGTCAAATAAGACAAAAAATGTTTCAGTGTTTTGTTGTTGTGCTGGATTTTACTCTGCATATTCTGATGTTGAAAAAACATTTTATCATTATAATTTGAATGTTCAGGGTCATGTTCTGACCATAAAGGAAAGTTTAAAACCACAAATAACCATCACTCGGGCCTTTAAACTTGAACGAAAAAGTTTGACATTTATTACGATAAATTTTCATCATGATGATATTTTTGCAAAAAAAAAACAAAAAACGATTTAGAGACTCTTAGAATAAATCATCCTTTTCCGTCATCACTTTTGCCTCAGTAGAAGTGTGTGGTTGTGTATTTATATGTGGAGACACTGGCCTTCTGACCCTGACCTGTGGTTTTCTATTCTCCTCTTGTTTCGCTGTGTTCGGGATATTTCTGGGCCTGGATCCTTTAGCAGTGAGTTTGCGTCTTCAGCCAATAACAGCGCTGGAGATACACACTTTCAAAGTAGAACACTATAAAAAAACAACAACTCAGGTTTAAGCTTTGTCCTCTTTCTGATCTGTGTGCTCGAAATCAGGGCAAAACACGAACATACACGGACCTGTCGACCACAGCGGACACGAGGCGTTTGCTTCCATGTTCTGTTCATTTAGAACCTTCCCCCGAGGTTCTATGCAGGTGTGGGTATTTATTTGTGCCTAACGTCGCTCACTCTCCTCTTTCCCTCTATTGCTCATTTGAGCACCGCTCTCTCTCTCTCACTCGGTCGAGAAGGGGCGAAGTCAAAAAGCAAGAAACGTTGCGTATTTTCCCTTTAAGACGTTTGCTTTTGATTTGAAGTGGAGATTGAACGCTGGTCTCCTGTGTTAAAGTCCACAGGTTTGTTATTCCCCCCTGCACCCCGACCTCGTCCCGCTATTGACTTTGTCCCTGTATAATCACGTCGCCTTGCTCCGTCTGGTCACTTTAAAATAACAACATGATGACTGTTAGGAGGACGTGACTGTGGCTCGCAAGCCATGGTTTAACCTATGAACACATTTACAACAGCAGACAGGCTCATTAAAGAGAAAGGCTGACATTTAAAATGATCAGTAAAGAATGTCCTTCAGAATTCTGAAGAAAACTGAAGAAAACCTACAAACGTCAAGAGTTTCAGCCAGCTTCTCCTGTCAGAAGGAGCCTTCTTCTCTATTTTTAAGCATTACTCATCAACTTTTACCCAAAATTTGCATCAGACGGAGACATCTTCTGAAAGTGCAAGCAAAACAGAATCTATAATTATGCGCATCATGCCTGTGTTTAGAGTTATGACTGAAAATTACATAATACATGTAGTCTATTTGGTGGCCTAATGTCTGTATAAATTAGGATATTTCTGTGTAATCTAAGTCTTTCTGTTTGTGTTTTAATAGCATCATTATTTCCTGTTAGTGTCACACAGAAAAGCTCCGTGATCTTACCTCTTAGTTCGTCGGTTCAGCCAGTTGTCTCAATAACATGTGCTTTATCTACGCGTTTACATTTCTGGTTAAGCATTCAGATGCATGTCATGTCACCAAATCGTGTGACCAGCCTCCTCACCTTCCATGACAAACACCAGAGAGCCGACGTCGCCCTCTTTGATGATGCAAGCGTCTTTCCCATAATCCACCGGGTACATACAGTCGACGATCTCCTGAATCTGAGAGAGCTCCAGATTCTTCATGAAGTCGTTGTCCAATATGGCCTCCTTTATCAGCTCCTTCGACCTGCGGGAGGAGGCAGAATCATGGTTACGGCAACCACTTCTGTCCCCATGACAGCACCACTTTTCCTCAGTCAATTAAATGGTCTTTTCCCAGTTTTCTGAACATTTGCATTGCATTTGGAACTGAAACCCGGCTATATAATGTGATGTATTTCATTGGGTTTTTTTGGACTACTACTAAAATTTGGCATTTTAGACATTGCCATCTTATAGTTTTTTTGGAGCTGGGAGTGACAATATTTGGACAAAAGGGTGAAGCTGAAAACAGCATGAGGGGTAATGGTTACATTAACTTACTGACATGGTAAAAAAAAAAAAAAATGTTTTATTCAATGAACAGAAACTCAGAAAGTGTGACTCTGCAGCACAAAAATGTTAAATTAAATAGAGCAATAATTTACAAAAGGACCATTAGCGAAGTTCTTAGACAGTCTGAATACAACGAATAACACCATAATGACTCCTGGAAAAAATACTGACTTTTATAGTACATAATAGTATAGTCGTTGACTTCAATGGAAGTTGGAGCCGGGGTCTTTTGAAGGCAGCATCTAGAAGTCATCAGTGGGATTTACACTTCATTCTAGCCCTGAATACGTTGATACAGTCACTCTGAAACACGTCAAAGTGAAGAAATAATTGTCAGGCACCAAACATTAGTACATTAAAGATTTTTTAGTGGCATCTAGTGGTGGAGTTGCTGACTGCAACCAGTTGAAAACCCCTCAACTCACCGACAACGGCTGCAAAAGAAAATGCAAAAGACCCTCGTTAGAGCTAGCGTTTAGTTTTTTTTTCTTTCTTGGCTTTTTATTGGATATTTTTTTTGGCATTTTACCGGATACCACCCACTATAAAACAGAAAAAAGCAGAAGAGGAAGATGAGCATGACACAAGTACATGACTGTTCTTATTTCCAGGTGATTGTACACGAAGGAACACATCATTATGAATGTTATATTCCACCCCTGCAATTAGATCCTCATAAATCTTACACACTACACCTTTAATATGTTACATAACGGCAAAATCAAAAGCATTCAAAAATAGCCGAAATAGCCCCAGACCTCTCGGGGTTTAGGATAAAGCATCATGTCCTCCCAAAGACAGAGTCTGCATGTGTTATTAGTGAAATAAAACTCCTGACTGGGCTGTAAATAAACTCCTCCTGCTCAGAGACTGATTGATTTTCCTTTAAAGATATTTTTATATTTTCTCTGAAGGTGTGAGAGAGGCGTTTTTATATCGACGACGGCAGACAGTTTGATGAAGAACTTTAACATCCAGCGCATCTTAATGTCACACAGACGGCCCTCGGCCTGATCCGCAGCCGCTAACTGATCACACATCAGCTGTTTCTGTCTCCTCGGTCCTGAATTATTGATCTGTCTAAGAGTTTGCTTCTGTTGTCACTTTCACAAATCCTGCAAACCAGTCGGACTCCTTGTCGGCTAACAGTTTCCCCCTGCTTCCAGTCTTTGTGCTAAGCTAGGCTAGACGTCTCATTTTTATTCTTAGCAACAGACTTTATTACAGATAATGATGGACAGTAAATACTAGGTTCAAACATATGAATATTATTATGCATTAAGTCATATTATTACAACACACAGTGCAGTTAAATGGAAAAGATGCGATTACGTTAGAAGGTTTCGTTTGCATGTTTAGTATTTTAGTTGTATAACGCATAGGGCTGCTTATCTGTGTCATTTCTCTTTTTTCCTATACTCAGTATTTATGCATTTTAATCGTATATAACATGTCCTTCGAGAATTAACATAAACAGTGTAATCTAATTAATGTGATGGATGTTTATCTGTCAAAAACATAAATAAAACAAGTAAGAGTGAGTACTAATAACCCAATGTGTTTTTCTTTTGATGGTTTATATAGACTTTAATGTACACAGTAATCAGGTTTATATGTTTATCATTAATAAAGACAACTTTTTTTCAAATCCAATAGAACCAGACGACATTCAATGTATTACTTTGTGTTATTAAGCTGTGTAATGCAAATGGACAGACATTTTTATATGCGTATATGTATATTTTGTATTAAAATCCGTGGCACCTCATACAAATAAATAATAAAAATAAACACAATATGAATAAATACATTTTTGTGTGTACCTAAAAACTGAATTCTTTTCTGTCTGTGCTTTTCTAAAAAAATTGAAAAGGGCAAAAAGGAAATAAAAAAAAAAGGACAACAAAATTGCAAAGTCCAAGTCTGATCCGAATTGAAATTCCGTAAATAAAGTGACAAACCTAGGTCAGGTGTTTGGTTTGAACGAAATCCGTTCTTTCAGATGAAAAACTCACACGTCTGACTCTAAACCGGTCTCATTTCTCATTTACCGTGTGATGATTCCATATTTGGGAGCAGCATAAACACTCCAATATCTGCAGTTTGTTTGTTTTTTTTTTCCGCCCTTAATTTCAGGGCTGAGGAGGAGCAGCCTCTTCCTCTTTGGACAAACGAGGAGCAGCTGAGCCGAAATCTGAGTTGGATGAGTCAGAGAGAGGAGGATATTACAGCAGAGCCAAAGGTTTCCTTCCTTTCTGCCCCATAAAGCTCGTTCGAATTGAAACGGACTGAAAGACAAAAAAAAAATCAACACTTCCAGCTGTCGACGGGCTCAAAGCTGCAGCTTGTCTTATATTTAACCAGAAAGTCTCAGAGGCTTCGACTAGATCTGAAAACACAGTCATTTTCTAAAGTTTTGTTACTGTCAACAAATCCTATGTATAGACTGGATGAATTCATCCTGCAAACAGTATTGTCTGTGCATCTGCAACATGATTTATCTTATTCGTCTGTGAAGTAGAGCTCAAAATGATTTCAAAAAACTGAATCACTGAACCTCAAATCACACTGTGACTACTGGTGTCCAAAATGTTCATGTTCATGTCATGTCATTGTGTTTATATATAACTATTTCTACATGCAGATTTCAAATCCCTGAAGGGTCTGCACTTGAAAGCTCTGAAAAATATATTATTTAAAGGTTCAATATGTGATAGACTGTTCAAAAAAGTTCAGGCGCATTTTGGAAAGTTTCACAAAATGTCATGTACTGGATTCATTTTTGGTTTTTGACAAAGAATGGATGTTAGCGATGTTCACCGAAGCTTAGAAGTCTGTATTCCGAGCACACGTCTGTTTTTACACCGAGTTCTGGAATTTCTCTCTCCTCAAAACAGCGTCGAACCACAACAATTTCTAGACGCAGCCGTGACTTGATGCCTTACAAATGACCAAGAAAGATCCCAATTTGGAGGAGAAGCCTTTCATGTCAGAAGCAGGAAGCACCGTTTGATTGTGAAAGAGAGACAAGCCTATGTCACCGCTAAGTGGCTCTGAAGTTTGGATGTCGACAAGTGAGGCTGGCTGAAAGGCATCGGGACACAGGAAAAAAAAGTTGCAACCTGAATTTGCATCAAACCTGTGCAGCAAAAAGGGGGCCTTAACTTTCTTTCAAGAGTTCATTTCCGTTGCGGTTGTGCGTTTACGTAAAGTTTGTGTTGGAGTCAGTTTTGCGCACAGGTTCTTTATTGAACCTTTTAAGCTTCACAACATTTCATACCGACCTTTCAGCGTATAAATTCAGGTGGTCTGAGAACAAACTAGACTTCTGCACCTCCTCTCGCGTCCATCTTTATACTGAGTCTACGCTTAGGACAGAGGAGAGAGCCGCAGGAGGAGGGTGGACTGTATTTTCAAATTAAGGAGGGTTTTCTTTTTGCCTGATTTCTGACTACTAGAGCTTTAATCAGTTTGGACAATAAATCTCCGCCGATGGACGTTCTAGTGCAGTGATTTCTTCTTGTGGCAATTACAGTTTCAAATGAAGAGTAGTGAATGTATTTCAGAATTAACTTTTCCGGTTGCATCGATGTCTTTGTTTGCTATGGGGGAATTTTCTTCTACTTCCAGCAGATATTTCATTGTTGAGATGATATTTTTTGACATTTAAAAGCTTCTTCTACAGGAGGAGCGTCGCTATTCGCGGGGATGACATTTCTGGTTACTTTAATAGATTCACTTCAGTCATTTCAACTCTCATCTTTCACCCGTGTGCCTTCAGGCTAATACAGACTGAGATTTCAGCAGCAGTGTAATGAGTCGTGTCTGCAGAGTGTACGATGCCAAAACCTACCGAATCTCACGCCACGACAAAGTCAAAGTACAAGAACTAAACATCATCACTGCACATTTTCTATCGGTGCTTCTATAGTTGTAAAGAATGAGGCTAAGCTAATGATCGTGCCGTTATAAAGGTGGTATTTATGTACAGAAAAAAACACCAAAGTCAAGGAGGAGAATGTGGACCTGGTCGTTTGGGATTTTGCAAAGAAAGCTTGAGATGAGTGTTTTTAGCTAAATAATCTCACATGTTGTGTTGATCGACGTGTCATTTCTTGCTGAATTCCTATTGGTTGTTTAGTGGACATAGAGGACACACTTATCAGAATTGCATCCTTGGCCCCAAGACCAGGACGACGACAGTTTTGAATCTCTATCACGGTGCGACGTGGGACCACCGCGACCAAACGTATCGCCACGTTTTCTCATCGTCAGCCCAAAATCGCACAGTGTGTACCTGGCGTTAAATGCGACACAAACTGGTCACGCTGTAAGCTGCCACGGTGCGATGTATTATCTGAAACAGAAAAAAAATATTGGAGACGGAGCCAAACATAACATGAAAAAACAAGCGTTTGCAGTGTATTCGTGTTTGTGCTGCGAGGACGAACATTTCACTGCAGAGGATTAATTAAAAACTACAGACTGTTAAAGGCCAGCAGAGAGTGCAGTTGTAAGGAATGTAAATTACATTCAAAAACAGGCATTTTTGAAAGAAAACTTGGAAACCCTGTCTGAACTATGTGAAGCCTGGTGTCTCTGCTTTCATACCACAGATCTTCTTGGGTATTTTTTACAGCACATTATCAGCGGAGCCTCTGGTGTTGAGTGTTTGTTTTTAACATTTCTTTTTCTCTCCGGTGGAGTTCATCTCCTACTTAACAGTTTTATCAGCGTAGTAAGTGATTATTACAACACAAAGGTTAGTTAGGTTTAGTTATATCACATTTTGCTTACATTATCACTGTAACCTCTGGGGTGTTTTTGATTTGTTTGCTTTTATCGTTTAATCTTTTGTACTTTATCCAGTGGATTTCATAATATACACTTCTCACAAGATGCTAAGGAGCAAGGTCATTTTATCCAGAGTTGCATGATAAGTGTGTTTTGGCTATAAATATGAGATTTGTTAAGAATTTCGCACCAATACACGCCAAAATATACACCAAAATACATACCAAAACGAAAAAAAATTACATAGAAACTTTAATCCACAATGATATATCTCAAATGTTGTGCTTGCTCCTTAGCAAATTGTGAGAATTGTGCGCATATTAGGTAAAACTAATCAATATAAGGTCAAGAAAAAGTTTCACTTCACTCTGTGGTAACCCTTAAGTCAGAGGCTTTAATCAGGAGTAAAATCCACTCACATCACTCATCTCCAGAAATCCTCAGCTTTTTAAAACATTAACTTCAATCACCGCGTCAAGCTTCTCTTTTCATTTTCATCCCCGGCCTGCCTTTGTGCGCTGGTTTGTTATTTTTGCTTTCATCGCTGTCTTAACAGCTCTTTCTTCCTAGTTACCGGACTGTTTCTACTCGTCTTTCTTAGCTTCGCTCTGCTTCCTTTCATGTCTGTCTCTTCTTTAACTCCCCTCCTCTACTTTTATTGTATTTTCTGTCCACACTCCTTATTTCCTTTCCTTTCAGGTTCCTTCACCGCAGCAAATTCAGCCTCTGTAATCCTGTTCAGTTTTGTTTTTCTTCCCTCGTCTTCCATTTGATGTCTCTCTCTCTCTCTTTCCTCCCCTGAGACTCATACAGTAATAATACAAGGGTCTGCTTTACCCCCTCCGCACACACAGTCCGGTCACAATGCGTCTTCATTGAAGCCAGTTTCCTCCAGAGTCTCATTTACATTTAGATATTGGAGCAGGGCTGAAATATTTCTTCCTCTGCAGACTCGCCAAAATAAAATTCTGCTCTAATGGATCCTCGAGGCACTTGAGGGTAAAATAAAACTCTCCATTTACTCCTGGGTGAACTTTCAGGCGTCGTTTTTTTTTTTTCTCCTTACAACAGAGTTATCTCTTATTTGATAGTGTTTCCCAAAGCGCTTTATAGCACCAGGAATGTTGACCACCTCAGCTCCGAAACACCTATAAAGCTCACATTCAAGCGGTGAACTTCATTTGAGCTGAGCTGTCACTTCAAAGTCATAAACAGGTTAAGAGTCAGCTTCAGAGGAATTAACTCTTTCCACTAATGTTATTAACTGTATTTTGCCTTTTACTATTAAAACTTACAGCTACAATACAGAACATATACTGAGGTCCTACATAAAGTTGTACTAAACACTGAAGCATATTTTCGAGCTGTAAACGGAATCATATGACTCAACTGTGATGTGGTAATACACGTAAAAATCGACAAATATACAAAAATCTGCATTTTATCGGTAAGGCAACACTGTCTGTCTTCAGATCTTCTCGAGCCTTCCAACCGTGAGGATGAAGAAGAGTCGAACATTCACAACGACTCTACATCATAAAAATAAAAAATAAAAAAATGCAAAAAATCATTAAAACATTACTGCCTCTAATCAGAGGAGTTCAGTCCACCTGTCCTTCAGTCAGACTCCGCCAAACTTCATTCATTTTCATGGGAACTGAAGCTGTTTCATTGCTCTACTAGAACCACCAGACTCACGCAGGGGCACTGATTTTGCCTCGTAAAACCGCAGCCTCAATCTGTTAAGTTGTTTGTCAGGTGGAATCTGAAATAACGTATTAAAACATCACAGTGACACGACTGCAGATTTAAGAGCACTTCAGGGCTTCAGTTCCCAAAGGGAAAGGACTGTGTGACGGGAAGAAAAAGAGGAGAAAATATCCTTGAAATAGCACACACTTACATGGCCTTTGATTTTTTTAGGAGGGCCTTTCTCAGGTGGTAAAACAGGTACAAAAAACTCAAACTAACCCTTTGAGAGCCTCATATGGTTCCGCGTAAGTGTCTTGTGATTCTCTGTCACACGGACGTCCCTGAACTACTCCTCGTCACCCACATCCACACCTGGACATTCAGACACTGACCACGCCACTCTCAACCTCTTTCTGACTTTGAAGCGATTTTCAGAATCATGCAGTGGGCGCATTTAGACGAAGAACAGGGGTAAAGTTTCAGTGCGAAACACGTTTTGGCACCACTGGGCAAAATTGCACAAGTACCAAATTTCAGCGTCTTGTAAAGTGGACTGAGCAGAAATGAGAGTTCTGCACCTCATCTTGACTGTTTACATCATATGACAGAAGACGTTGAGAAGATTTTGTCTAATCACGGGTGTTTTCAGAGAGGTAGGGGTTAAATATGTGACTGACTGCTCACTGTTGTCAGACTTTTCTCTACTGCTCTAATCCATGGCTCGACACAGAAGCTTTGAAAAGTGTCTTCACTCTTTCGAAACAAAAGGAGAGCTATATTTAAATTTACTCTATTAATATACTGTATTTCGTATTTTGTTGGGTCGACTTCATTTCACTTGTAAACACACATCCATTCCTCACATTCATGCTGCAACACGTTCAAGAAAAAAGGTGGAACAGTAAAGAGTTTACCACTTTGTAACGTTACCATTCCTTCTCACAACACAAGACGTTCGGCGACTGAAGACACCGAGTGATGTCGCATCAGAACGGGGTCTTCGTTGTTGCGTTTTGTGTTTCGAGATGTGTCAAACAGTCTCTACTGGAGACAAGTCAGGACTGCATCAGGCCAGTCCAGCACCTCTTCCTCCTCAGCCATGCCTTTGTAATGTGTGTATGATGTTATGTTGATACCGTCTACGATGAAATACAAGCCAAAGTAAATTTTAATATCACTGCATTCTTTTTTCATTTGCGTTCATTTCCCACTACATCTTAAGTGAGGTTGTATATTTAGTCTAGATTTTCACAGGAGATCTGCAGAAGGAAGGTTTGTATTTTCAAAGTCCGGTGTTTTTTCCCCCTGATTTCCACCTCCTCCAGCTTTAACGAAGAAAGGACCTCCTTATCTGTTGCCGAATGCTAGTGGTGACAGACCTCGACTCCTATTCTAATATCAGAAAAATACTGCAAATCCACAAACTGGTGATATTAAACCATGAACAGTTTTGTTCCAAAAGAGACCGTATTACTAAGAACCAGTACCTTCTTTCACAAAAACGCACATGCATCTAAGCAGAACCGCTTTAGAAGTGTTGGCTGCCTCGAGTGCTTTTCTTTAAGTTACAGTGTGGTAAGGAGTCTGTGTTTTCAGTCAAGATCTAGTGTTTGAGTCAAATCCCTTTTGAAGCAGCATCTCAAGTCAAGTCTCAAGTCACAAACAGAGTTTCCGTAAAATGTCAAAGAAATCTGATGCGAAAAAGACAAAAAAAAATTTCCATGACCTGGTTTGGAGTGGATAAACTGAAGAGGTGGTTCTGTAGGCTACACTACACATGCCTGTAATACACGGAGTAGTCGCAAACGGTTTTAAACTTGGTAAATTCAAATTTGTGCAATGGAAAGAGCTTTAGCGAATAATGTGTGTCTACATGTGAAGAGCAATAAGGAGACTGAAACAGACGCTTAAATTAAAGAAACAATAATGCTATATTAGATGGAAAACATCAATAAAATCCCACCAGGAATGAAGAGCAAGAGACGGAAAGGTTAGACAAAGGCTTAGACAAGCTGTGAAAGAGTTTAAAAAACAGCAGCTCAGGTCAAATGTCATGTAAGAAATACTACTTTTAATGGTCAAACTTTTAAACCACGATGATGATAATGACGACGAACCTGCTCTTAATATTCACATAACAGTAGTGGATGGAAACATGTATAAATGCGCAATTTCTTGAGCCGTTTTCTGAAAATTTGGTTAAAACGTGCGATACATTTGGATGAAAACCAGCCTATTGTTGCCACAAGCGATTGACAGAAGACAAGTCCGCCCCGCAGCGGAAGCAGGTTCTGAGGTGACTTTGCATCCAGGATGGAGACAGTGTCAGTATGACAGACACTTTCAAAGTAAAAGCCCACTCTAAGCAGCAGCAGGTATGTTGGTGCCGAGTCTCAGCTGATCATTAACTCGTCTGCGGTGACGAGCTGAAAATGCTTATGAAGCGTTACCGCAGACAGCAGGAGAGCTGGTGGGTGTTCGCAACCCACATGCACTCTACTGTAAGACTTTTATTTTAGGTTTTTAAAATAACACACACACACAAATACACACACTAACACAGACACACACACTCGGGCAAACTTCAGGACACTGACAGCGATAAGCTGTGGGACGGTAAATGAAACCCTGTCAGCTGCTGGGAGCTCGGAGACAAGTGTATGTGTGTGGGCGAACCACGGATTAAAAACACACTGGTTGTTATTGCTGGAATGGACAGACAGACAAAAGCACGTTATATTATACTGAGCTCTGGGAAATAGATGCTGCTTCACATGCAAAACATTAAAAAGTGATGTTATATTTAATTTCCAGAAAGAAAGAGTAGAAAAATGATCAGCACAAGCCACTGCTATCACACTGCTTTTGTAGAAGGAGGAATAACGTTAAAAATCTTCTTTTTTTTTTTTTTAAACAAATAATTAACCTGTTTATGTCTCTGCGATAAAAGGTTTGGTTGGGCTTAAAATAAACAGCTTGTTAAGGTTAGAAGACCTGCAGTGATTGGAGATTACCAGACAAAAAGAAGCTGCAATCTTCTAGCGATGGTCAAGTATTTTTTTTCAATCATTTGATCATTTTAAACAAAACCACATAAGTCGCTACACACTCCTTAAAACGGCAAGTCCACCCAACATGACAAGAAACATCTGTCCTTTCATATGATGTATAATATCGTTTGTTTTGTCGCAAATCACCCTCTTTACGGCAATAGTTTTAGTGATTTGTATGACTTTTTTTTTACTTGTTACATTATACATATTTATATTGTATATATGTATATATAGATACTTATTTTGCTGCTACAGTTTGATCTTGAAAGCCATGTTTACATCTGATATTTTATACCCATATTGTTAGGCCTGTAAAAATTTCTGTTTGCTGCTACAGTTAAAGCCATAATATCATTAACATTAACATTAACATTTCCACATTGAAACGCCTAAACATTTGGTCTCGGTCTTGTGTACTTTTGAGTTCCAATTCAGAGATATCCTTTCTGTACTGTATTCAAGTGTAATGGGCCATTTTATATCGTTACTAGAAGATGTTTACGTATACGTATATCATGATACGTATCGTTATTCTGATATGAAATGACTGATATCAGAATGTGAGGTTTTGGTCATATCACGCAGCCCTAAAAAACATGTTGTCTTTTATTCTGTAACTTGGGTGACTTGACTCTTTAAATGCCCTAACGTTCAGAAACAGAGTGGACGTACTGTGGGCTCTTGGGGTAGAAGGGCAGGGTCACGTGGCTCAGGTCGCTGATGTCGCAGGCCGTGGGTTCAGCGGAGATGGCCTGCCTCTTGCTGCGGTGCTGGTCGGGCTGCAGGACGAGGCTCTGCTGCTGGGCCTGGACCTGCTGGGCCGTGGCGGGCCGGATCACGGACCGGTACTTGTCCAGTTCGTTCTGCAGCCGCTGGATAAGCTCGTCCTTCTGGTCCAGCTCCAGCTCCAGCTCGTCGATCAGGGCGTCGCGCTGCCGAAGCTCCTCGATTTTCTCCTGCAGGGCATACTGCAGGTCCCGCAGGGTCCCCATTGGTCCTTTCAGGAGTTCTAAGGGTTCCTGGGTTTTGCGGACTTCCTGTTTGGTCCCCAGATCCCCCCTCGGCCTCGACAGTCCCTCCAGATTCTCAGAGTACTGTCAAGCTATGCCCTGATTTCAGGGGATTTTCAGAGGCTGCAGGATTCCTTCAGAGTTTGCCCTACATCTAGATCTTTACAGACCCTCTTCAGTCATGTTATAAAACATAACAGAATACTCTGCATTCAATAACAATTTGAGTTTACTATGGTTTTTCCACAAAAAAAGTGTAATGAACTAATAAAATATGATGTGATGTTGTGATGAAATGATGTTTTCTCTTCCAGCCTCAAGTGAAAAATTTGGAATTTCTACATAAATTGTTAATTTTCTAAACCTTTATCTGTTTAGTACTAGTTTCCTGCTTCCCTAAAGTTCACTTTCAATCGTGGTGCACTGGTGGCTTCAGGTTTCCACATCACATGTGTGACAGTTTCAATCTAGGTCCTGTCGCAAATCCTCCTGAACAGACGAGATGTGATGTGATAAAACCCTCAAAGTGTCGAACATCATTCTGCACCGTGAGAGTCAAAGATCACAGTGAACAAACCTGGAAAAATACTGGGTTTAGAATGGAGGTGGAGTTCAAGTTTATTACATTTTGTCAATGCTGATTATTAGAGCTTCATCAAGCCCCCCTTGAAGTTTCTTTTTGAACCCCTCAAGTTCCTAAGCCACCTTCTTCTTTGTTGAAGGTCTGGCGGGTCAGCTAACATCCTACGAAGAGGGTTCTCAGGAGTCCACCAGGACCTTCAGCATCTCTTACAGCGTCCCATAAGATTCCTTTTTGTTTACTCCTGGGGTTCTGGGATTCGTTTGTTCTCGGGGTTTCGCCAGATCATAAAGGTCTCTCTGTAACCCCGTGATGGAGTCGAAGGGTCTTTCTTAAAAATAAATATGATTCCAAAAGGTTTGAAAAGCGACTCGTAGGTGTTTTCTGGTTAATTTGTCGTTCTCTCATTGGTTTCTCAGGGACAATAATACCTCAAAAAACTTACATTTTTACAGTTAGTTTGATGTTCAGCTGCAGATTTATTTATCTATTTTTGGTATTTATTTGTTTAACTTTGATGTTCTGTTTAGTTCAGCACGTATCCGGTTTCTTTAAGATTGTTAACTTCCAACAGTGTCAAATGTTTGGGTTTTTTTTCCCCAGCGAGAGACGGGTAAGTAATGTCAGCTCACTTCTTAAAAATCCATCATCAATCGACGTCTAAAGTTTTTAAAGATGTTCTCATGTCCGCTCTTGAATTTCCCCGTAGTGTTTTTCCCAGTTTCTCCACAATCAGCACTAAATTTCTCGGAGGACCCAAAAGGTCTGACTATGTTTCTAAAGCCAAATCCACAAGAGAAACCCTGCAGTGGGTGTCTGGAGGTTTTGAGGCTACACAAGGTTCAAACAAAAGAACTGCTGTGCTCAACTCGACATTCTTACAGAGTGCGATGGGTGCTGACCCCAATGAAGTTGTCAGCGCTCACTTTTCACCTGTAGGCTTTTCTCAACCACAAGGTACCTCATACAGCAGTCCTTTAAATCCCCTTTCCTTCTTCAGAATCCAAAGTATCTGTTTTTTCTGTATAACAACTGGAAAAAGTCTCCCAAACTCTTACAACACCTGCAGCGCAAGGAGAACTTTTAACCCTTATGACTCAAGAGTAAAAATGAAAAATCAATCAAAAACTCCAACAGGTTCACATCAGTCTCGGGGGAGGGATGTGTGATGGAAAAGTGGGTAAAATAAAGCTGAAGTGGATCCACGCGTTTACATAAACAACTTTCAAGGTTTTCAAGTTTTTTTAAAAAAAAAAAAAAAAAAACCCTACTGTTCTGTAGATGTGGGTTTAAATTCCTAAAACATGCAGAAGAAGTGAGGGTTTAAATGAATCCCTTCAAAGTGCAGAAGAATCCAGCTGCGTCCAGGTTTGAGGGCTGTCAAACATTTTTCCCCGTTTGGCCATAAAACACAGACGTCTCTCTGGTCTGGATCAATAAAAGACCAAGTGCGTTGACGGAGAAAAGTAGAAGAGGCGTGATTAAAGAATCCACAGAGCGGCGAAGTGAGGAGGAAAAGTGTTGGAACAATCGGCCAAAAAGCGACGCGAACCAACAGAGGCGGATCGGAGGGAATCCGGACACAACGAATGCGTTCTACGCCACTTAATCGGTTTGATCCCGGAGCGGGAGACCGAGTGGGCTGAGGCGGCTGCACACGGGAAACATTCCGCTTGGACACGAGCGAGGACGGAGCCGCATCACATCACATCACATGCGCT
>JAPQRN010000012.1:17114425-17125010 GCA_037367275.1 Coranthus polyacanthus
TTCGGGATGGAAACTGAATTCTCCGGCGGAGGAAATAAAATCATAATAAGACAAAAAAAAAAAAAAAAAAAAAAACCCCTGCAGATCCTGCTGGGAGATGGTCGGAAAATGATGCCCGGGAGTCCAGAGGGGATGTGGACCTGCAGATCTGGTCCGGTTTTAATCACCTTCATTAGTTTAATTAGTTTAACGCGGAGCAGCAGGAGGTTTAACGGGGGAGGGAAACCGAGAGAGCACGAGTCTGCCGGTGCGTCCAAAAGTTGGTCTGCCTCAACTCCTCCTCCTCCTCCTCCTCCTCATCATCATCTATCTATCTATCTATCTTGAATCTCTTGTTTCTTTTGTTTCCAGTTGCTTTGGCACATGTCTGCAACCTGGAACATGCGTAAAAAAAACAAAACACCACCCTTAAACTTGCTTCTTCTGTTCTGGTCTGAGCTGATTCAGTCGCTTTACCTTCTCATTGCCTGCTCTTACATGGGCGTAGGTTTCAGGTGAACATCGAGGGGGGGGGGGTGGTGGTGGTCTGAGGTCCACCCTCCCGTGTCAGCCATCACACACCAATTTCCTGCCCTTTCTGTGTCAGTTTAAAGCGGAAACGTACGGAGAACCCTTAAGTCCCACGAGGTGATATATATTTTTGAAATGTCTTTATTTGCGTAGAGGAAAAATGCACAAACCCTTTCGACTTTAACGGCTTCGCTTCTGCTCATGTTCAAACCATTCGCCACGTGTTCGACGTCTATCTGTGTTATGAGGTGATTTTTTTTTTTTTAGGATTATTGATATTTAGGATTATAGCAGATTACAACAAGAAGGAAACTCCCGCACACTCTTAACTTTAATGCAACGTTTTCGGTCTTTTCGACGTTCATCAGGTGGGACGTTCTCCGTCTCTGTCGCCGTAGAGATTTTTTCCAAATATTTGGAGGACATAACAGGTTGAAATTTGACCAAATCTGTTAGACAATGACAGTTTGTTGAAGCTTGCACCAAAGATTCAGTGTCATATTGTGGAAATTTAAAGAAGGCCAAGTGCTGAGTAACGTTTTTATTGAGGAAGAAGAAATTCACATGATCTAAATATTGAGTGTAACGTGTCCCTTGCATCCCCCTGACATTGTGTTTTATTATTCGACTGAATTGCTCTCTATTGTTTTCATCACCATCGTTTGCCTAATTGTCTTGTTGTACTGTCTTTAGGTTTTATTCTGACAGAATTTCCTCCTTATTATTCTTATCCACCACCGTTTCCCGTTGTTTTCTCAGCTGCATTGCAAATGAGGCATTAAATAAAGGTTGAATTGAAATGATAATGAATATTTTTAAAAGAACACGTGCAAAATCCGAACCACTGGACAATTGTTCATTTGAATTCCTCATCATTCTTTTAAACAAACTGCAGATGTTTTATCACATCTAGTCTATGCAGATGAGTACAACTGTCCTCACACGTTACCGGCTGAACATGTGTCGCTGACCAAAGCTGATTATGTTGCTTCTCAGCTGAACATTGTTTCGCTGTGTACGTCACCTCATGATAGTCCATTTAGCTGTCAAAATCTGGCCGGCGTTTTTGACACGATCGTTTCTGTAAATTGTCTGGCGGGTGAACCTTGAACTTCTCCAATGAACGGCGGAGTTTCTCGTGTGTTACATCAACCAGTCTCTCATTCTGTCAGGTTAGCTGACAGGTATTGTTCACGAGCGTGGATAATGACATGTTTATGGAGCCAGCCCACAGTTCAAGACATTTACTACACGCAATTACGAAACAGTAACAGTTTCCATGGAAATGCGAGAGCAGTAAGTAAAGTGTGTAACCGTTAACTGTTGAAATCTGCATCTGAATAGTGTTCAGTTTGATACGACGGCGTTCAGTTAGAAAGAAAAACTAACATCCTGCAGTGAAACGTGGACACGAGCGCCCGCATTTAAAGAGCTCAGTATGTTTTCATGGCCAAAAATGGCTCTTTGAATAAATATCGCTGACCTCAGATAGAAGCACAGCTTGGACAGTTAAAGCTGCAGCGTTGGAAAAATTCCACACTTACCTTTCAGCATATTGTAATTAAAAAGACCTCGACTCCTTCTGTTCTCAGGCTACAGACGCAGATTCAGTCTAATCTCAGGTGTTTTTTATCCAGGTAGGAGGGTCAAATCTGTGATTGACAGCTGTAATTACCGATCGCTGTCAAGATTCAGTCAGACGTGACTCCGCTGCTCTACTGGCTCGTCACAGAAGATTAGAAAAGTGGCTTCTCGTTTCCGCAGCGTCAGGTCCATCTATCTTTATGTTTAGTCTTTTGATTTGTACCGAGAGGACAGAGCTGCATAATGAAGGTGACTTAGATGTTCAGTTCAAACGGTTATGTTATCAGTTACGATATCATACTCTGAATGGACTAGTGTTTTTGGTCTAGTGGTCTTTTGGAAACGTTATATCCACTGTTACTCCACCTCTATTCTAAACATCTGGATCACCACTGTTTACATGATGCCAAAGGAAGTGACTTAATGAGACAATGACGTTGTTTTGAAGCATAAGTTTTGCAGAAGAGTTCTAGATGCATCTCATTTTATCACATCCTTGATTTTACTGCACATGACTATCAATGGTTTGCTACTAAATCAATCGACAGCTATTTTTCATAATCGATAACCAGTTTGAGTAATTTCTCGAGGAAAAAAAAAGGTACAAATTCTCTGATTCCATCTTCTTGAATCTGAATATATTCTAGTTTCTTTCCTCCTCTGTGACAGTAAACTGAAAACCTCTGGAGACCTTTTTAAGACCAGACGATTACTTGATTAATTGAAAATATAATCGACAGATTCATCGACAATGGACATAAGTGTTAGTTGCGGCCTTAGTGCGACCCACCTCAATACAGAAACATTACAAAAACAAAATATAAATCCTACCGCTGCGCATTAGAAGAGGTGTGAACATTCACAGGCCTCATGATTCGATAGATTTCTACACTTCTGTAGTTATGACCGTGTTGTTCTCTACCATACAGACTGTTCTGTTAAATACAGCTGCAGCTTTGAGAACACTCTTTCTGGAAATGAGCCAAAGCAACTGAGAAAAAAACAAATAATTTTGTTGTCGAGGCTGGATTAACACCGCGGGGTCTCTGAGGAAAAATGAATCATGTTCCTTTCACTTAGACTTAATAAATAAAGTGTTAGTTCAGAGGATCTGCTGAAAAAAAATAAACAAACTCAACAAATTGAAATTCAGCACACATCAATAAAAGTTTGAAAAGGAGGCTTTGCATTAATCCAATGAAATACCCTAAATCTTTGATGTTTGTTTGACACTCAGCTGAAGAATAAATGACGTTAAATGTGTCAAACCTGTAAGTAACCAACTAAACTAATAACTAAACTGTAACCAATAAAACTTAGAAGATCTAAACTAACAGCACAAAGGACGGAGCAAACACAAAATTAGGTTTGGCAAAGAATATAAGTCGCTGCTTTTATGTTGCAGCAGGAAATGAAGAGAAAATCTATAAAGTGCAAAGTGTTTTCCCGGGCTGTCCGTGATCTCTTTCTTCAAGTCGACCCCTCGCTTCGATCTGGACGCCGGGCTGGAAAACGTACCGTCCTCAAACTCGCTTTAAATCGCTCGGTTGAAACACAGACAGGTGGACAAATGAAAGGAAAACCAACACGAAGCTTCTCGGGGAGGTGTCGTTCGACTCGAGCCTCCGGAGCAGCTTCAGTGCATTGATTGTACGGAGCCTGTGAACCCTACGCCTTTCTTACGCCACACATGTTCTCACCTACTTGGCAAGAAAAGGGTGAAAAATGACTCACCCGAGTAACACTTTTTTCCACCTCTGTGTCGAGCAGAGCCTATTATCCGAAATGCAGCCACCAGGATTTTAACAGAAAATGCGAGAAGCATTTGTGGAAAGTTAGTAGATTTACTTCATACTTCTACTCCACTACATCTCAGAGGCAAATATTGTAGTTTTTACTCCACTACATTTGTCTGACAGCTCCAGTTCCTCTTCAGATGAAGGTTTGACACAATAGATAATGTAACGAGCTTTTCCAGCCTCGAGGCTTCCGACGTCTCACAAAAAGCAGCGTGTGGTCGTCTCACATTTCCGACGTATGAGTTGTTAACGGCTGCACCACATAGTGATTATTCCCTCCCAACTTTTCAACAAAATCAATCCAATGTGTCACCACACATCAAAGATTAGACACAAAGGTCACAAACTGAAAACAGATCAGTGCATCAGAACTTCTTCTTTTCTCTCCCATTAATCATGTAATGAGCCTCAGATTTAACTAGTGTCTCTGTTTATAAAACAGCAGCTCTGTCTTTTACTTGTAAAGGAGTATTTTTTATATTACTGCATGAGTACGTGTACTTCAGTAAAGGATCTGAATACTTCTTCCACCAGGGAGAGCACATTACAGTTTGTACCTTTGCACTGGCTGCAGATCGGATTGTTTTTAATTTGACTTATTATTTGAATTTTGAGTTTTGACCTTTTAACTCCTTATATACCATCGCGGGTCTTGTCACTGGTGGTTCCTAATTTTAGCTTAAAAAACAAATGATCGTTCTGAATCTTTGGAAAAACCTTCCAGAGGAGATTAGGTCTGCTGAGTCCGTTCTTAAAACACACTTTTATTGTCTAACCCTCCCGTGATCCTCCATCTTAAACCATTCATTTCACTGTGTTGCTTTTATTCCTGTGTTTCATCGCCGTGTTGTAGGCGCTGTCGTTGTGAAACCATTTATTTCTCACAATTAAAGGTGATTAGGATCAGGTGGATAGATGGACGAGTACACGACGAGAGACAGCAACACATAAAGTAAAAAATAAATAGAATTACAAATCAATCACAAATGTCGTCGCTATTAAATTACTGAATTAATGAAATAAATCAGGCTGACATTACTTTGACGTATTAATGCTTTCACTATGCTAGTATCGACTTTTACTTAAGGGGTTACATTCACTACTATGAGATGTTAAAGTACAATAGTTTTAGTATTATTATTGTTGTGGCCACAGAAAATTATTTTCCGTCATTTCTGTCATTCACTAAACATATCAGATTCGTTAAACCCACAGAGCTGCAGCTGAAATAAACTTCTCGCATGTGTGTTCTACGGTCGCTAACCCCAGTCTGTGGTCCGATGCCGCCCCCTGCTGGACAGGCTGTATTTACACACGTCTCTGTTTAATTTACTAGAGAAGGTCACATAATTACCAATCCGGATCTCATAGTTATGAGAAAACTGCGGCCTAGCTATCGATCATCGTCACAAAACGTGGAATCTTTTATACATAAAGATATTGATATGAGATAGAAGGAGCAGTAAAATCCAGTAACATGAGGTGTGTCCAGTGTGGCATTTGTCCAGAAAAATAAGACAATACCTCAATACCTCGGCTGCAAAAACTCACAACACAAGCAAACACGGAACCATGTGGAAAAAAAGTGAAGGTTTTTCAGTCAGAAAAAGGTGACATGTTTTCTCCTATGTAGTTTTTTTTTTCTTGAGTTAGGGTTAATATTATCATTATTAATATTCTTGTATTTCATTTAAATTGTCCATCCATCCTCCAAACCTCTCAGTCCATTTCAGGGTGGCGGTAACAGCAGCAGGCCTCTCTGTCTCTTGTAACTTCATCCAGCTCCTTCTGGTGGATCCCCAGCTGCTCCCAGGCCAGCTGGGAGATATACAGTACTTCTCCAGAGGGTCCTGGTTCAGCCCCGAGGCCTCCTCCCAGCCGGTCGGGTCTGTTAGACTCAGCTGGCTTCTCTCATTGTCGAGGAGCAGCAGGTCTCCTCTGAGCTCCTCCTGGACTTCTGAACTCCTTACCCGATCTCAGAGCGTAGGATCGGCCGCCCTGCAGAGAAAACTCATGCACACGTATTCACAATCTTCATTCTTTTGGTCATGACTTGAAATCGCGAGCATTCACGAGGGTAGGGACTGGTAAACCGAGAGCTTTCCAAAGCCATGAAGCTTAAAACGTACCTAAAAAGTTACAGAAAAAATGTGAGCGTACATAAACACCCAAAAATGTTGGAGAAGGACTCAAAGAAGTGTTTGTTTGAGGTGCTCTTTGGACTGGGATACATATGTAATAAAAAAAAAAAAACAACAACAAAACTCCAAGGCACTTTCTTTTAAAACTTAAATTAAAAATCTCCTCTTTTTCTCTGCATGGAAACAATCTTTGGAAGCGTTTTGGCAAATGACAAACAATAAATATTTGTTTCATGTTTGAGTCTGTTTGAGCTGAATGTCTCCACGTCTGATGCGCTCCATGCTTTCAGAAAATAATGCTCTTAGTCATAATAAACAGCGGACTTTCAGCCTATTATCTTCACGAGTTTCTGACAGATTGACAGAAATCAGTGACTGTAAATACATGTATATTCTCCAGCTCTTTATGGTTGTGACTGCTTGTTGTGTTTACGCTTCGCCGTGTTCAACCTGGTGGTGGCGCTGTGGGATAGAAGCAGCGGCGTGTGTGTGTGTGTGTGTGTGTCTGCGTGTGTCTGCGTGTGTGTGTCTGCGTGTGTGTGTTAGAGAGAGAAACAGAGGGAGGCAGTTTGGCCGCAGTCAGACCTTTGGAAACGCTCGCAGAGGATAAACATCACCTTTATTTCTCCCGTTTTATTTTAAAGTAAACTGACCCCAGATCTGTCTAACCGGTGTTTTTTTTAATTATTATTAGAGCAGAAGATTACCGCAAACTTTCCTTTCTTTTCTTTTTTTTGGTTGTTGTTACGCTTTCACTCGGATGGTTTGCGTTCGGCTCAGCTCTGTCCGGAGCAGGTGAACCAAGACCAGCAACCAGAACAGAGGTGGACGTTGTGCTGCCAACATCCAGGTACTTAAACGCATCACACTCAGCTCATTGTACTAACGTGAGCTTCAAAGAGCCTCGGACTGGTTTACTGATGATATATTTACGCACCAAATCTTTTTTTCAATAATCTACGGTTTGATGGCTATGATTTGCGGTTTTCAGCAGTAACTGTTCTGTCCTCAGTGCGGGACAGAGTTTTGTGCGTGATTTGGGCATTTTTAACGACATTTAGGAGCTGAAGTTTGCAGTTTTTCAGATGTGTGATGATCTGAAATGGTTTAAGAGACGATTCAAGCGCACGCATAGTTAAACTTGGATTAAATAAATGCATCTGAAGTTAGTTTTTACGACCCAAACTTGTACGTGAGCGTGTTTTCTATCAGAAGACAACGCGTGTAGATGTAAAAAAAAAAAAAAAAAAGGTTAAGTGTAGTAAAAATACAGTCCTACACATCTCAAAAAGTCACTTATTTAGATTTTTTTGTTCGCTCTTTTCGTTTCTGATCCAAGTTTAAAGCCAGGGAAACATTTTTCTCACAAGTTTAAGAAGTATTCAGAACTTTTACTGTAGTACAAGTAGAAATAGAAATACCACAGTGTAGAAATAAAGTCAAAGTACATAAGTATGAAAAGTTAACGTAGTTCAGAATGACTCCTTTCAAAGTGCTGTTTTACAATGTTATATTATTCTGTTTTATCATATATGGACACATTTAAGAACATTTTAATGGTGTAGATGTTAATGTGGAGATGGGTTTAGATCCTTTGTCTACTACGGGTTAGATTGTAATATATACTAACTACTGCATCAGACAAATGTAGTGGAGTAAAAAGTCCAGTATTTGTATCTGAGATGCAGTGAAGTAGAAGTATAAAGCTGCAGAAAATGGGAATACTAAGTACTTTGCTATAACACCTGAGAAAATGTGCTGAGCTGCATTACACCGCTGCTTTTTCTTCACCTCCGTGGCCTAAAATCAGTGAAATGTCAGCATGTTTGGTCTAATAATGTATGAAGTGGTTTTTTTAAGGTGCGTACAGAGAGTTTGCTCAGTGTCCTGATGGAAGCCGTTTCTTCTTCAGATGCAGGTTCGGGGTCTTCGGATTCGAGAGGACCGATTACCGGTTTCGCTGATTAATCGATAGGACGTTTTACAAACTATCGGCATGACTTGGATCTGGTAGAGGCTGAAGGCTAATCTCATGCAAGAACGACCGACTTTGAAGGAAAATAATAGCTCAAAAACATAAACATCGCACGTCAAATTGCCTAGATTTCTTTACAGTTTATTGATTAATTACTTTAATTGTGATTTTCAGTGAGGTTTATGTATCACTTTGAAGTAGACGTTCAACAGTCATTCAGTTTCTTCTAATCCATGATAATTAATTTCCATATTGGCTGATTAAACCTCTTTTTTCCTGCTCTCAGCTATCATTAATATCGTCCTTTAAAATCCACTATCGTTCGACCTCTTCTTAGAACATAACATTCTCTCGACTATTATAGTGTTTTACTATTATTGTCTTTATTATTTCTGTGTTACGCAGAGTGTAAAGTATATCTGAGTGTCTTGAAAAGTGTGACGTATTGTCATTACTACATTTATTCCTGTTTAACTCAGAAGGCTGGAAGTTTTACCGATCTTTAACAGCTCTGTGTAAATAACGTCGCCCTGTGTTTGTATAATGTGTTTGACTTTGGCTGCGGGTCACGATTATGATGATTACGTTCATCTTTGATTTGACTGTCTATATCTTCTTTTTTTTTTTGGCGTCTTTATGATAAAGTCTATAAAGTGGCAGAAATAAGTTCCTAAAGCTCAAGTTAACATCTTTAAGGTTATTGTTTGCTCCTTTTAGAGTCATTAAATCCTTAACAACAAACTCTCACCAGCCTCCAGTCTAAAGCTGACTGATTTTGAGTTGTACTCATTTTGTACTGATTTTGGAGCGTCTTTAGAATCTGATTTCTCACGGTTTTGTTTGGCATTGACGCTCCTACCTTGAACATTCACGAAGCGCAAACACAGCTTATCCTTGGTCTGAAAATGACTTCATCGTGTAAGAGTAAGACCAGGCTAAACATCCCACATCTTTCTGGTCGACAGTTTGATAAACTTCACCGGTGCTTGTGTTTGTTTAGTGGTGAATTTTAGTCGTTATCTTGAAACCTCAGATTAGTTGAGTTATAGAAAGAAATATCCAGAAAACCCGGGGACAAAACAGGTCCATGAAGTGGAAGAAGTCGATCTTCTTGTCGTAGATACAGCTGTATTCACTGGTGGAACTTTCTTAGATGTGAGATACTTGTACTTTATTGAGTATTTCCATTTTCTGCAGCTTTATACTTCTTCTCCACTACACCTCAGAGACAAATAGTGTGTTTTTTGCTCCTCTATATTTGTCTGACAGCTTTAGTTACTTTTCAGATGACACTTTTCACCTCCTCCCTGTCCAGTGAAAACCACATATCTACAAATGTGTTGATTTTGAATGTTTGTGGCAAACTGAAATAGAGATTAGTCGATATCAGCAGAAGTTGGTGCAGATCGTTAACGTTAGGCTTTTGAAGTCAATAGAAATACTGACTTTTGGGGGAAAATAAAAGCTCAAAGGCTTATCCAGTTTCTAATTAAGTGAAATATTCACAAATTGACACAGAAAGGTTCAGTGTTATTATAGTGGTTATTATATCGTCTTTTAAAAATCCACTGTCGGTCGATCTCTAAACTGAAAGATGAAGCGTTTCCTTTATGGATTGAGTTTTCAAATCCTCCTCCTAAATAAACTCTTTAAAAACCCTCTCGGATTTGTTGGAAAATGCATCGTCACGAGGCTGAAAACAGGCCTGTTTTTCCGAGCTCATGAAAAGTTGACTTTTTACAGATACATGGTTCTCACAGGACAGTAAACATATGATGATCTCTTAGAATATGATGCATTGCTGTAGATTAAACTACCAACAGTTTATAAAGTATCTCAAATGAGCTCGACCTTAAACATGCGCAGCAGTAAAATGAATCAAAAACATCCTATATAATCTAAAAAAACTGAAGTAATCATGGGCCTAAATACATCTTCCACCACTGTCTGTATTTAGTGACATAACCATTTGTCTCCGAGACCGTCCTCAGTTCAGTGTAATTGGATCTGACGGGGACAAAGAGAAACAGCCAGACGCTGCAGGAAAGACAAGACTGTGGAGACGTTCATTCACTGGTTTAACAGTGAAAAGTCTCCACGTCACCTCTGCTGTAGGTTTAATGCACTTCCACCTCATTGATTCATGTGTAGTCACACTGTACACAGCCAATATTTGTCTTGTAAATGATTAACCGTGGAGTTGGATAAAAGTCCATTGTGTGGCATTCCTCTGATGGTTTTGGTGGCTGATGCATTTGCATTCAGCTCACTTTTTACTCCCTGAATAAACATCATGACAGAGGCCGAGTTGTACTTTTATATTTTTGTATTTTTATTACCGTCACCAACGAGGTTTCATGTTTTGAGCGTCAGGAAAAATTCCCCAAAATTCCCAGCTAATAATAGGGGTGAGGAATTTTAAAAAATCATATCTTGGTAAAAGTTTGTCTGGTTTTATTCTAATTCACTACATACACGTAGAGATTCAAGATCTAATACCACATAAAGTTTGTCCCAGAAAGGTCAAAGGTCGAGGTCACAGTAGACGATTTTCTAAAAATCAGTGTATCTCAACA
>JAPQRN010000012.1:17160444-17170854 GCA_037367275.1 Coranthus polyacanthus
CAGTTTGAACCACGTCACCCTAACAACTAACCCAGGTTTATATACAGGGACACCAGATAAATCTGAGGGCTCGTTACGTGATTAACGGGAGAGTAAAGAAGAACGAACACAAGATCTGAAACGCAATTGCTAAATAAATAATAAAGTCAAAACAAATCACGCACACTGGACCTTTAAGGGAAAAGGCATCTGTAAAGTTACAGCAAATCACGTTGCATCATCAGAAGTCCTGATTAGCAGCAGAGTGATTGATTTCTGTTGTGTGGGCTGAATGTACTCTACACAGGATGTTGGATTATTGCTCAGCCAAATGAAGAGTAGGCAATTACACTGAAGCTGACATTAAGGTGATGTGGGAGACTTGATGGAGGATTGAAGGGTTTGTTGATGAGCCCGAGCCTGAAGCAGATGGTGAGACGGTTACATAACAGAGGGAGTGGGCTTCGAGGCCTTTCCGGAAGCTTCCTGCTCCGTCTCTAATCTGCAGACACACATTTCATTCTGTTTCATCTCGCGTGTCCCGCTGTCTCACACAGATCCATATGTTGCTAATTTTCTGGAGATGATCAGGCTTTAGCTGCATCAGTGCGTCAAGATAAATATTAGTATCTTTACCCTATGTCTCTCTGGTGAACTCAGAACATAAAAAGCAAGCATAAGGTATTACAAAATAACAACAGACTTTTATCTAGTGATTCATTTTAGTCATTCTATTTATTTATTTGCTTATTTTATGCGCCATGAATGCATTTAACAGAACAGTCTATTACATATATATTATATCTTCTCTCTCTCTAAATACAGTATATTCCTAAAACCTAGGATTGGGTTGTGGAACAGTTTTTATTGGGTGACCATTTGGCAAAGAAAAAAACACATTAGATAAATATAGAAATACATGAATACACATACATAGGAAAAATAGGTCAGATGCGAAACGCAAAGCGCATAATTCAACAAGAAGGAAGAGTCACTTCAAATTGGAGATGTTATTGAAATTTATTACGTATTTTTGTACGTTTCACGTCCAGGGGAAACATCACATTTCTCTTTCGGGTCTTGATCTGAAAAAGTTTGGTCTATTATACAGTATAGTATACACATTATATATTATACATACACACATATATATATGTATATATATTTAGCTTTATAGGCCAACATGTTTAATGAGGAGGACAGACTCTGTTGTGTGAACGAGAGGAGGGATTTATTTTTCACTGACTTATCAGTTCTCTGCGGTTTTGTCAACACTGCTTCTTGCAAGATTCGACTGATTGATTGATTGTCAGACAGAGGAAACAAAAAATGAATTCCAAGGGACAAAAAGGAAAGTGAAAACATTTCATTCCAACATGAACCCAAGAAAACACAAAGACGCACCAGACAAAACATACACAGTCCTGAAATCCACAAGCACAACAAACTGAGAACATACCTCCCACATGAAAAACCACTAACCTAAAGTTAATGTTGTTTAAAATCTTTAATCCTCCAGCTAATCTGGCTTTACTCGTAGAAATTAGAGAGCAACATGAGTTTCTCCATCACTACTTTGAGTTTGGACTCACGTCATCCTCCTCTGTGACCCGAACAGTGAACTGTTGACATCAGGACGGGAAGGGGGCGGGACGGGGACGGGGAGGGCGGCGTTAATCTGCTGCAGGGCTCAGCATATAAGAGGGGCCCTAAACCCCGGCTGGCCCCCAGAGCAAGCCTAGCATAGAAGTCCACTCATCTGCTGCGCTCACCATCGTCTGGCTGTCCTTCACCCAAACAGCCGGTGAGTATCTGCACCCACCATGCTTTCATTTACAAATCTGACTTTTAATCAAGTACCGGACTAAGCCTATTTATGCATTTTCACTGCATTTAACACGTGCAGTCGTTATAGTTTTGCATTGTCATTAGTTTTGATGTTTATTTGGTGTTTCACTTTGTTTTCTGATTTCAGTTTAGTTTGAGTTTCACGAGTGCATAAGTAGGAAGTGACTAGTTTTAGTTCAGTTTAGTTGGAGTTTTTCAGGTATTATGAGGGAAGCTGTGGTTTACAGAAGGATGACAGGACGGAGGACGTTAAATATCATTTTCAAAACTGTTGTTTATTAAAGGTCCCATACTGTGCAAAGACAATTTATTCTCGCGAACCCTGAACCATTAGCGCTGGTTTTATCTGCAGTTCAGTTTAGTTGCAGTTTGTGTTGCATCGCTCGTTATAAATGAAACAAGCATCAGGTTCTTGTAAATCTGAGACAAATTGGATTTATTGTTGCTAGCGACATAAAGCTGTGTAAAACAACTGGACGGAGATTTATATGCAATTACAGTACATACAGATATAGACATGTTTTATTGAGTGAGCATTACTGGCTGATTGACAGGTCTGTTCTGGGAGGAGTCAGTGGATATTATGGATTTATTGTTAATACGTCTCAGCCGGTGGATTTAATAGTAACATGTCAGAAAGATTTGGACCTCGTGAAAACACCCTGCTTTAATGAAGACGAATCAATTACATTAACATGGCTTTGGGTGAAAATGTGAAAGATCTTTTGTCTTATTCCAAAACACCGTCTGACGCTTGTTACGCTTTAAATGACAGTTTAAAATACGCTGCGTATGAAGTTTTTAGGTGTTTTTTTTTCGGATGAAATACCACCGTTTCTCGAAGACACAGTTTCACTTATCACGGAGGCGTAATGCAGCTGTTCCTCCTGGTTGTGACTCATTTATAGAAAGCTTTCTAAATGATTAGATGGAATAAATATGAACTCACACCTGTAAATGCACCTTAACTGGACATTCATGTACTTTTCTACCAGTTATATTGTGTTACATTGCGTTTTTAATCTTCTTCACTCACCTAATCTTGATCACCAAGAAAACAAACATAAATGCGCAAATGTTAAATGATGTCTAAACACAAGCAGTCGTACCACACATTTCAGAGAATAAAACTGAGATAAAACACAAATGAAGTTCCCAAAGGATAAATTGAATTGTTTTCTTTTTTAAATTAAATTTCAAAATCAATACTTTTGAGGTTAAACAAAGTAGAAATCTGACTTCCTCTGATTTCCTCAAACTGCAAGATTATGGATAAATCTATACTGAATGTAAAGAGTCTAAATTATTTAACTTTTTAAACAATTTAAAGATGAATTGATGGTTGCAACATCACCATCTCCCAGCAGGGAAACTAGTAAAGCTGTTATTTCCAGCTTTAATTGGTCCCGTGTTTGTTGATTTCTTCTCCGTGGGTTTCTATCTGCTTGTACCTGACTGTCATCATTTAAACTGTGTTTACACTGTAACCACACTTAGGGCTGTAGTGTTTCATGGCTGTCATTGTCGCAGGGACGCTTCAAGCGGATTGTTCCTTTAGTCCCTCAATGCTCGCTCAGCATATCTGCTGTGTTGTCCTTGCTCTAACGAGATTAAATGAGAGCTTGAAACAGAGAAAGGGGAATACTTATTAACTTGAGCCAGGGATTACGGGAAATTGGGTCATCCTCGCAGTCCATCTGAGGCATTCAATTACGCAGAAATATGAGTGTAAATCCTAAAAGGATTAAGGCCTGTAATGTCAGACAGAGGTGACAGAGGCTGGGTTGAAATGTGTTCTGATGTAAAACAGGTTGCGCCGGCCCTTTTGCTTCATGTTTTCATTTGTTAACGTGGACTTTGATTTTACAGATTTCATCACGACGACTACACTTCACAGAGGTGTCCGTAAAGCCAACAGCCCGCACACGGCTATCGTAAGCACTCAGCATGAATCTTGAGCCACCTAAAACCGACATCAAGTCGGCCACCCGAGTCAGCGGAGGCCCTGCCACCCCACGCAAGGGACCACCCAAGTTCAAGCAGAGGCAGACCCGTCAGTTCAAGAGCAAGCCTCCAAAGAAGGGAATCCAGGGGTACGCTCGATGATCCACTCCTCCAGTTTAAATGAAACGTTTTACCACAAAAATCAAAAACGTCTTCTCCAGTACAGTATTAGTGAGAAGTTCTGACTCCTTAGGGATGTTTTCATCTCTGCCTGAATCACTGAGGTGTCGTGCAGCTGTCCCACCTTGAGAGGACATTTCTTTATAGATGTTTAGAGCTGGTTTTTGGTGTAATATGTAATTACCAGCAAACAATTAAGATGGAAACTTAACCTGAACTGTAGGTCTGGATATTAACTCCCATTAGCCTTTATTTCTATTGTGTTGTACTGTTGCAGCAGTGTTATTACACTGCCAACGTGGTCTCTAAAAGTCTCTCTCATCTGGACTTTACCAGATGAAATGCTTCAAATATATATATATTTCCATTAACTAGACTTAAAACTATGTAGTTTTCTTCTACAAACATTGAACAAAAGAAACTAAACTCTTGAGTTTATTAAATCGAATGTATTGAATTTCCAACTTCCAGTATTTTCACAGGTCTTACTTTCAATGAAACATCAATAAACCGCCAAACTAAAATATAGGAAAAAAATTCTTAGACTTAACATTTCAAATCTAATATCCCGTATCACAAATGTGAAATCTAAAACCCGCTGTCATTTAGGAGTCTGCACATACAGAGGATTTTGTTGTCAGTCTCTAAAGTTGGAATTAAGCAGCTTTATGGCAAAGTCATGACACAGTTGAGTGTGTCAGTCTGCAGGAGTACGCAATCCGGGTTACAGCCAATCCCAGGGAAAGTCGTCTGAACCAACCAGCAGAAAGAAACGATGTTAAAAAATACACACACTAAAATGAAAAAGAATACAAGTGTTGAAAATAGGGAAATTCTATATATATATTCGTTTATAGCAGAATATATATCAAAGAATAAATCTGACCAGACATCCAGTGCCACTTTATGGTGTTTAAACATTTGCTAAACCTATTTACTTAAAAATATTTTTTTATTTAATTTTTTTTTTTTAATTCACACACTGTTAAAAGATTCTGGAAGGTTTTTACTGGAGAGCCGTTCTGGCCAAAACATGTTTGAAGTTTTGACTTTTCTTAAAAAGTTTAAAATGTTCTGGTGTGACTGTATATATAATATGTATATTATAAAATATACACACTATATGGAGCCACAGAGCACCAGAAGAAACCCAGAAGATACAGAAATGATATGAATGATGACTAACATGGTTCTAAACAAAGAAAGAAACACATTATTTTACCCGAATAAATCCTCAATCCAGCCTTTAAATCGTGTTAAATATTTGCACATTAAAGTACCGTAAATATCTCAAAGAACATGTATTTCATCATAATATTATTTAACATTTTAGATGAAAAATTATCCATTAAGCCCGATAGAAGGAAACTGCTATTTACATTGAAAGTTATTCAAAAGAGTTTATTTTTATTTTTTGTAAAGCCTCGTTTTTATTTTCATTTCCGTTGTTCCTTGTTTTCATTCATTTCATTAGGTTTAGGTTTGTATGCATTTACAAGTTAAATAACATCTTTTGTCTTCTGCAGCTTTGGTGATGATATCCCTGGAATGGAGGGCTTAGGCACAGGTGAGCTCTCTTTAGCTTTGAAAACGCGTCTCATAGCAGTTTTTTGTTTCCGCAGCAGCCTGAACAAAACATCTCATCTCTGTCTTCTTCTTCTTCTTCTGCAGACATCACCGTCATTTGCCCATGGGAGGCCTTCAATCACCTGGAGCTGCATGAGCTGGCCCAGTACGGCATCATCTGAGCCTTCCTGCGATCCGCCGAGGATTACAGGCCGTCCAACGTCCATGCACTTCAAACCATCTGCCTCAGGCTCCGTGTCCAAGCTTTAAATGGAACTACTCCGAACTGTAACAAACACAAAAAATGGAAAAATAGAAAAAAACACTCTACAAAAAAAAAAAAAGTCCTCTTACACTGGATTCTTCTGATTCTGCAGCTCACTCACAACTTCTGCTCATGCTTAGGATCTGCTGTTTTTATTCTCACCTCTTCACTAGCTCTGCACTCTTACTCTAAAAACAACACTGCATCTTTTCTCTTTCCTTCCGAGCGCTTCTTCTTCTTCTTCTTCTTCTTCTTCTTCTGTCCTTCTTCTTTCCTTCTTCTCACGGACAAAACATGAAACTTACGCAAGCAAGGCAGCCTCAAATTGAGTTTAAGTGACAAACCCGTGGAGTGGGTGGGTTCCCACTTTACGTGCATCGGTGCCTCTTTCCCACCTCAGAGGCTTGTCCATCAGTGCTGAAAATATCAAGTAAAACAATTCCAATTCTGTAGAGACTGGACACCAGCTTGCCATTGCTGAGCGTAAACTTTCAGTGGGATAAATGATCACACATCCCTCTTTTCCCTCTGTTTTAACTGCACCCATCTTCACCAGGACACACAACTCTTTAAACCACATCATGTATTTTGCATTCAAAACAAAAAACGTGGAAAGTTTTCTCAAGGAAAGATGCAGTTTTAACTACTTAGAACCTTATTTTTATGGAATAATCATCTGATTCTTGCTACAAATACCTTGCAACATACCAGTGTGGGATATGGCACATCCTTAGCATGTGTTATTTTGTATTTTCTCATTTATTTCAGAAGAAATTCCCACGCTGACAGCTCGTTTTAGCTGGAGGGGATATGATTGTGTTTGCTTATGTTAACATTAGATAAAATTCTCTTCCGTTTGTGTTTCTCCCTTGTATAATAATAATGTATATGGGATCATTTATTCAGCGTTTGCATGTTTATTTCTCATTTTTTCACAGGGGATTCACACTGTTGTGCCCTGTGTGTTCAACTTTATATTTGTGTTTTTAAGCTCATTATGTAGTTTGTTATTATCTTTTAAAGTAGTCGACACATTTTCCTCATTGTCCTTCATCTTTCATCCATTATTCGCTGTTTCATTTATGTTGATCACTGCGTCTAATCCTATATAACATTTTATTTGCCCTCCACAATCAGTCATACACATTTCAAGAGATCAACGTCTAAATCTAACGTCTGATCTCTTCACATTTTTGTTCTTAATAACGTAGGCTGATAACTTTGACCCAAGGATACTGACATAAAAATGGGTATTTAAATATGTGTTTTTGGATTGATCTTTGAATGATGTTTTTTTTCCAGGGAATGCACCACATTAGTGAAGGAAGACAGAGGGGTGAGTGGGATGAATGGAGAGATGTGTAATGGAGCTTTGTCCTCTCTACAGGATGAGGGAAAAAATAAAGTATAAAAAGAGGAAAATAAATAGCGTGGCTTTTTATTCTAAAACTTCAAATCATGTCTCAGTAAATGTGACAGTGACACTGACAAAATAAGGTATCCCGCTGTTCACAAATCATGACATTATTTGTAGTAGAGCAGGGTTTAGAATCGACTAGTGCTCAGTAGTCAGCACTTTATAGCACTTCAAACTCAGAAACCTAAGAACATGCACATCGGTGAAGCCAGAATAAAAATGAGGTGGCAGAGGTGAGTTGCAACATTATTTCTTCACACAACTGTTGCATTAAAGCAGCGTCCAACCTCAGCAGCACTGAACGCACATCTACATACATCACATCAGATTCTTTTGCTTTTTTAGGTTAAGCCTATAAGCTATTTGCACGGTGCCACTACACGGCAATAACAAACAAACTGACAGCACACCGCGTGCATAAGTTAAGGAAGGATGAAGTAGCTTATCCAACAAAACAGCAAAGTGTGAGATTATCACAGAGATTATCATAACAAGTTCGGCTACATTTAAACGGTCGTTACATTCGGCCAAGAACACATTAGGCTGCACCAGCAGATCGCATTTCAGAAACTACTGCTACCATCAAAAAAAGCACAATGTATAAAAAATCACATTAGTACAAGTAGTCTACGACATGTGGAGGCAAACTATAGGGCCAATGTACACTACGGCATCACAGTGCAATAAGTGCAATAGACAAATTAGAACAAGTGAAAAGTTAACAATTTACAGCTTTTTGCAACGACTGAAGTAAATGAAGCCTTGAAAGTTGATATAGACCATTCCTAAAAGTGTTCTGACCATTGTTTTTACAAACCCTCTGTTTGTATAAAAGCCTTGTCAGAACAGATTGTGTAACTACACCCTCGAATGCACTATCTGGACAATATTGCACCGCAATATGTGTAGAAACGGTCTGTTCTAAGTAGTATATTGCTGTCATAGTGGCCATTAATAAGGGAAGACCAGACCATTATGAACCTTAGAATGGAAAATAGAGTTGTGGTGTTGTGAAGGATAAATTTCATTTTGTATTCTATTGCCCTTTGTACAGTGACTTGAGGAATTATTTGATTGAAAAGATCCAATTGAAGAACCCAGACTTGTTTTGGATGCTGACATGTTGAGTTGGCTTTCTAATGTGGAGACTTGTTTTGGCAAGATTTATAGAAGACGCCTGGAAGCTGAGAAGGAGGACACTGCATCCAATATAACAAGATATTTCTGTGATGTAAACTTAATGTTCTGAAACGTTTTTGTCTGGGATCTGTTAAACTCTATTTGTCATGTTGTCATCCAGGTTTAAGTAAGTCGTAAGCCCATATGGGCTGGTCACCAGAAAGATGTAGGGCATTAAAATAAACCATCAATGATCTAAAACTTCTGACTTATATAGAAAACCAAAATATACGTTGATATTGTACACATAACCTTAAACGTATGACAAAAATGAAATGTATACTGTTCCCCCTTTAAAAAAAGGTGGAACTGCACAGTGAGCCAAAACAAAGTGTGTTTCGTCCGTGCTCTCTTCGGTGAAGGACCAGTGGGACACTAATTTCTGCAACACCCGGTGTTTGAGTTGTGGGATGGAGTTTCGTTGACATACACACAGAAACGCTGCGTGAATATTTTTTTATTTACTGTGTCTGTCTGTTAACACAGCGACTTCTATTGGGAGCACTCACCCGGGAAACATGGCGGATAATATCGTAAGTATATCGGCAGGTTGTATTAATGGCTAATGTTAGCTTGCCTGTTAGCCGAAGTCCGGAGTGATGAGGCAGCAGAATTAGCTCGGTAGCTAACGTTAGCTCCCTGAAAGAGTGACTGTGGCCTGCTTAGTTAGCTAACTAAGCAGCTAATGTTAGCTCTTTGGCTACCTGGCGAATGAAAAGAAGCATTATTGGCTAACGGTGCAGCCAAATAACCGGCACAAATTCAGGAATTATCCGTGAATTGTCATTTAGCATATGCGGCTCATTAGCCAAACATTAGCTGCTGAGTGGAGGTAATGGAAAACTAGATCATTTAGACCGTATAAAGCAATATTCTTTTTCATTGTGACTAACCCCACACTGTGTGACAGCTTTAGCTAATATCGTCACAACCCCTCTGTCACTGTTACAGCCTCGTAGGTGAGAAATAAAAGCTTCAAAGCTAACGTTAACGTGACTTTTTTGCACTGTCATCGTTGTCATAACGTCCTGACACTGACACCGCTGTGAAAAGGGGGAGAAGGGGTGAGGAGAGGCGCCCGTGTTTGGGCTGAAATGTAAACCTGAAATCCTTATGAAACTCTGTTATCTCTGTTAACCTCTATCTCTGCAGCTAGCTGCTTCCTGATGCCAAAAACAACTAATGCGCTGTCATTTAAATCACACCTGCAGCTGTAATGAAAACACTGCGTGTAAATCTCACAGCTTGAAAGACACAAAAATTTGCAGGTTGTTGATAAAGTAATAAATTCAATATGGAGACAACCTGAATCTTCCAAGTATCTCACGAACGTCACTAGAACAAAGGTTTTATCGCAAAACACAGGACAAAGAAGCAAATTTTCATTGGTCAACTCCCTGCTGCAGTTACTTAATATTCCACCATCACATTATCATCCCACAAGTTTAAATCATAGAAGCTGAAAAAAAAAACTAACAGGACACTGTAACAGAACTATTAGTTCATAACAGATACATGAATATATAGGGAATGGTTTTACTAGATGATTAACATATGAATAAATGATAAACTGTAAGCTTACAACTGTGTTTACTTTCAGGTAAGCTTCTGCACCTTTGTATTAACAGATTTGTTTTAAGTCAAGTCAGTTTTATTTATATAGCCCAATGTGACTATTTAGAAATTTGTCACAAGAGCTTTACAGTCTGTACAGAACAGTCCCTTCTGTCTTTAGAGCCTCAGTCCAAATAAGGAAAAACTCCCCTAAAACCCTTTAGGCAAGGCAGATTAATTACACAGCATTCAAACTAATGTGCAACATACACAGGCATGCAGAGTGTAAGCAATAAAACAAACTAACAGATACATTTGTTTTAAAAGAAAATTCAATGCAACTGTGAACTTTAGCTTCGATTGCAGAGTAGGCAGGATTGTCTAGATTTGAGAACATCTTATTTTGGGGCTGGATTATTGTGACAAAGCAACTGATCATAAGAAAGGTAATCCCCAACTATTAATCATCAATATGTCT
>JAPQRN010000012.1:17170954-17189830 GCA_037367275.1 Coranthus polyacanthus
TTTTGGGGCTGGATTATTGTGACAAAGCAACTGATCATAAGAAAGGTAATCCCCAACTATTAATCATCAATATGTCTATGATCCTTTTTCTCACATAAAACTGTCACAGGTTGCTGTGTCTTGAATGTGAAGAGTTTTTCACCACATCTAATAGTAAACTGAAAATCTTTTTTTGTTGGTTTGTGGTTGAACAAAAAGGCAATTTAAATACATAGCATGTTTTTTTTTTTCTAATTTTGATATATCTGATCACAGTGCTAGGACTGTAACCATTATTTTCAGTATCATTTATATTCTCCATTAATCGTTCCCTCTATAAAAAGTAAAAATTGTGAAAAAGCTCCTGGTAATTTCCTACATCCTGTAATTTAAGAAAACCTGCAAATTCTCACATTTGGGACAGTGTTTTGGTCCAAAAAGCAAAACAAATGATTATCATAATAGTTGTCGACTCATTGTCGCAGCTCTATATTTTACAATATAGAACTACTTTCACATTGTGTCTTGTGGTTTATTTTATATGTTTTAAAAGTTGATAATAACTGGTATTCTAGTCTTGTCACCACTTATTGTCCATCTGCAATGACACTTTAGTTTCCCTTAAAGGGAGCAATGAAGTTTATCTTAACAATTTTGTTTTCAAACATGAAAGTGGTGGACAGACAACTAAATGTGCTTTTCTGTTGTAGATCATCAGGGTACAGTCCCCAGATGGGATGAAGAAAATTCTCTCTACCAAGAGGGAGACTGCTGCTGCTTTTCTAAAGAAGGTACTGTGTGTACACTGTGTGGTATTTTTTTTTCAATGTGTCACAATGTGATGTGTGGGCTAATATACTTCTGGAAGTAATAAGGTAAAATAGTTTCTGTTAACGTTAACTTTTATTTAATACCTATAAGTGCAATTTCAATGAGATGTGGCACATGAAAAGCCACCAGCAAGTACCTGCCATCGCCCAATACAATTACTCTTGCATACAGTAGTACTGGACGGTAAATTGCATTTTCATCATCATCATGACATAAACACATCATAAATGACTGCCTGAATCACAATGATTAAGAAAAATAGATAATAAGGGGAAAAATAATAAGGATCTACATTTAGCATTTTTATGCACTCAAATCAGTTTCGTAACATAAACATATAACTCTATTTACTGCAATGAGATTTAAATTAATTTGTTTGTTTCCGCTCTCAAAGCTGTTTTGCAATATAAATAAAAATCTATTTATGAAAACCTGAAGTTGTGTTTTTACACAATGTATGCACTGGCACTGATGAGATTTGCACCTTAGATCTTGAAATTTGGCATCAAATGACAAGACATTTTTTGATACAAGATTGTATTGTAACATGGGTCTTAAATTGCATTCATAATGGTCTTAAAAGTCTTTTTTATAAGGTGGTGAATCCTCCACAAACACTGTTAACAACACTACGAACTACAATCTCAAAATGTCCATGAAGTTTCCTTTTTAAAACCATTTCAGCAGCATCTTATCCTGTTGGAAGGCAGTTTAATGTCAGGGCTGCTGAGGCAGGGTTTGACCTGCAGCTTATTGCACTTCTGAAAAGCATTGTATTATTTTTACAGTAATTCAGATACATAGATGTGCATTGTTGTTACAACCTCCTCTTGTGTTTTCCCGTGGTTTCAGCGCGTGCGGGAAACAGTAGGATAGTATGAGCTGCAGCGCTCCTGTGGGCTTTGTTGGCTTTCAGTGTCGACGTGGTGTGCTGGACATTTGTGTCCAGTGTGTGTAGTGGATGCACTGCTTTGCATACTTGTAATACACAGCACCATGACAGCTGTTGTGGTTTACAGCAGAGACGCTGCGCGTTGTTATCCCACAGTGGGAATGGAAGGAGATATTAAAAGCAGTGTATGAGCACACACCAAATAAAGACTGTTGGCTTTTGAGCCACTGGATTAAAAAAAAAAACAACCTAAAATAGAAGTGTATTCCAGTTGGCCAGTCACGGCAGATCTTTGCAGCAGTACCTAGTTAAAAATTCATGTTTCCGTGGCGAGGCAGGATGGAGATCAATGGACGGAGTCTGTTTCTTCCTTTACTGATGTGCAGCCAGCGATGGTTGGAATCCAAAACCAGAGGTTTGAGACGGATGGGGCAGAGAGCGTCTGAGCCCTGCAGGTTAGATTTCTGCAGCTGAGGCACAGAATAAAAGGAGCTCACAGTCATGTTCACTCCCCTACTGATTTACAGGATACAGTTTCACCCAGCATGCAGGAAAAACCTTTGACACTGTGTTCTTTTGTGTGGCTTAAGCAAAATTTGATGTTGTTTTTGAATAATCTCAAGGCTACATACTTCTAACAGTATCTGTGTTTATCTACAGTTTGATATCTTGTCCTCTGGTGTTGTCCAAGAATATTTAAAAACCCATCAGTGAGCCACACCACTGACTGACTGTCACATGTTCCTTCATTGCCATTAATACACACAGTGTAGTTTATTTGTACTCAGTCCCACATACACTGTCCTGCTGTCGCTCTCTGTACAGCTGTTGCATTTATTTCTTCTGTTTTTATAGGCTGTTAGATCTATCCATATTGAGTAAAAGAGCTTATCATTGTTATCAGTCTAGATTTGATCGCAATCCTGTTTTATCACCCAGCCCTATTCTAGACTATGGGGATATTATTTACACACTTGCTGCTTCTGCTTCTACACTTCGCTCTCAAGAATCTGTGTATCACACTTCTCTATATTTTATATCCAATTCACTGTCCAGTACCAGTGTCAGTCAATAGTTTTCACATGTCTTTTGGTGTAGATGCATTAAGACCAATGTAACAGTCTAGTTTGTATATTGAGGGCCAATCGTACCACAATAATCATCCATTTGTTATGTACTGTTGTTTGAATGCTCACCAATGGCTCTTGGATTAGTAAACATGTCTAAGCAACAAAAAACTGTCAAATCGCCACCATCAGGTTGGGTCTCTTCTGCCATGGGACACTCTGCTCATCGTACTCTAGGCAGCTTAATTTGGCTCGCTCTGTGCTGACCTTAAGACATACGAGCTCAGTCTTCCCTCGTGCCAAAATGAGCTCTGTTAATCTGCTTTGTTGGTGGTGATTGGCATCGTTTGCAGAGCCAACACGATTTACACACACACCTTTTTTACTGTATTTATTGTGAATTATTGCTTCCATTCAAGACATGCATTACTATCAGAGCAGAGTGATACTACGTAGATATAGTGTATTGTGACCCTCTTAATGGCAAATGTGGCACGGTAATGATTATACTACTCATTTTCTACTGTTTTAATAATTAACAGGTGGCAGGTGTTGATTTGAAGCTTTCCTTTGTCATATCTGATAGTAACTGAATATCTTTCAGTTTTGGAGTGATGGGGGGAATTTATAAGGACAATTTAAATATGTGTTGTGGAAAGGGTATTTTATTTAATTTAATGATGCTTTTCTTTCAAGCTGTATGACACCTGTCTAATCAACACAATAAATTGTCTTCTCTCTCAGGTGGCCAAAGAGTTTGGGTTCAATTCCAATGGGTTCTCTGTTTACCTGAACCGCAACAAGACCGGAGAGATCCTTTCCCAGAACAAGACCCTTAGCCTCCTGAAGATCAAGTAAGTAAACATGGTACATGTAATGTAGTTTATCCTGCTGTAAAATAACAATGTAGAGAAGATGAAGAAAGATTTGTAACATGTGCAGCCGCTGGTAGATTTGTCTACTTTTTGTTCTACTTTGTCTACTATTTGTATAATTTCGGGGCTTGACAGTGTGAGCATTTCACTCACATTTGCAGAATATGTAGGAATATGAATGAATTAAAAATACTACAAAATTTAGCCCAAACACCACCTTTTTTCCCAACAAGAGCAACACCATAGTCACTGCTCTGAATCAATGACGTCCTCTCCTCTGCACAAAATGTATGAAGACTGTATGAAGTCTTTATTGTGACTTTATAAGTGGACACAAACATAAGTAGGGTGAGATTTGAGGTAAAAACAAACTACTTACTGTAAGTCTCAGTGAGTTCAGACTAAGTTGTGACATACAGACACACTTATAGTAGGTGTACGTTGCATCTTCAGTGTGTACAGTTCTCTCATTATTGTAGAATCAATATGTGTAGTAAGTAACAAAGTGTAGTGATCAAATACTGCTCAGTAAGCAATTCAAAGTTCAGCTTTTCCTAATTTTGCAAGCCAAAGCACTTCAGCTTAAACAGGAGGTAAAGACTCTCAAGACACAGACTCGCAGTTACTGCAGCCCATTCACCTGTGAATATAATTAAGCAATAGCGGCGTATTGAATGTCCTCAACTCTCACCAATCTGCAAACTCTGGTACGTTCTTTGTCTGCTCTTATAATTCAGCTTAGGAACATGGTTTTGGGGGAAAAAGGAACCATCAAACCCTATAATGTAAACTGTGCCATTCAGACAGAAATTAAAAAGTAACTTTTCAGAATGTCATCCTTTTGGATTGTGATAGCTTTGCATGAAAACATGAAACCTGCATGAAAACAACCGTAAACCTTAAAAACCTTAGCAAAAAATTTACCCTGAAACAAAGCTACTAGATACACTACGTACTATAGATATATAGACTAGATATAACCCTTGAAATGTGTTTTGTAATGTTTCATTATTAAAGCTTGAATTTTTAGTTTTTTATCAGCCAGAGTGCAGCTGTAAAGAACGTACAATCCTATCTGTTTTATAGGCATGGAGACATGCTGTTTCTGTTCCCTTCTGGATCCTCTGGGTCTCCCGGGGAGGTCATGGACACAGCGACCCCACACTCATCTTCATCACTACCATCCATCTCGTCTTCTTCGTCCTCCTCCTCGTCCTCCATGATCCCTCGGTCCTTCTCAGCGCCTCAGGTCCCGGAGGATGAGATCGATCAGTATCTGGCAAAGCAAGATGGCAAAATCTACAGGAACAGAGATCCACAGCTGTAAGAAACACAGACTTTTAACATGTGAAGAATTATGTTTATATGTAGAGTAAGCCTCGAGATATGAAATAATCCTTTTCTTGTTGCAGATGTCGCCATGGTGCTCTCGGAAAGTGTGTGCACTGTGTACCATTAGAGGTAAGAATGTTCAAAAAGCAACTACTCCAGTCCTGTGCTTTTCCGGGAGGCACGGGGAGTTAATGATTTATCAGTGTTTAGGAGTGATTCTATTCTGATTGGTCTAAGATTTTAGTTCAGAGTCAGTCGTTCCTGAGAAAATAACCTAATTAACCTGACACCTGCAGGTCAAAGTGACCTCCTCCTCTTCCTCCACACACAGCTGTATGAACATCTTTTTTTGGACTTTAACTTCTTCTGTGAGGCAGATTTGGCCTACTTTTCCTTATGTGATTCATGTTTTTTTTTGGTCTTTGCTAGCCTTTTGATGAAGACTACCTGAATCACCTCGACCCACCAGTCAAGCACATGTCATTCCACGCATACCTTCGCAAGCTGACCGGTGGAGCTGATAAGTGAGAATCTACACCATCTGCTGTTTTTAATGTATATCAGTGGAAACACATTTGTAATCCATATGTTATGTTCAATGATTTTTTTTTTTCTTTCATTGCCTGCAGAGGGAAGTTTGCAGCTCTGGAGAACATCAGCTGTAAGATCAAGTCAGGCTGTGAGGGACATCCTCCTTGGCCAGAGGGAATCTGCACCAAGTGTCAGCCCAGCGCCATCACACTGAACAGACAGGTATCAGCCAGCTCATTTCCAGAGTCACTAACAGACAAGGAGTGATACATGTGCTTTGACAGCCTTATAACATTATATCTAATAATACTAATCATATTATTAGTTAACATATATAACAAGAGGTGGATGCTTATGATCAACTTTAAGTAGTTTGTCATTAGTCACTGGTAGTCACAATAGCTGAGCGTGATCTGAAGAAGTTTCACTCAAGTGCTCCACTACATCTCCAAGGCAAATATTGTACTTTATACTCCACTACATTTGTCTGACAGCTTTGGTTATTTTTCATGTTTTTCATCCATCCGAAGTAGCAGCTTTTTCTCTTTTTCCCTCAGAAATACAGACACGTGGACAACATCATGTTTGAGAATCACACCATTGCTGACCGTTTCCTGGACTTCTGGAGGAAGACGGGCAGCCAGAGGATGGGCTACTTGTATGGCAGGTACACCGAACACAAAGACATCCCTCTGGGCATCAGAGCTGAGGTGGCTGCCATCTATGAACCCCCGCAGGTGAGTGTTTCTCCACTTTCAGTTCCTCCGTAATGGTCTATAATCAGTCCTGTCTTGCACGTTTAGGTTTATTGTATTTTAATAATCCTCCCTGCTTTGTTTCAGAGCGCTACTCAGAACAGCCTGGAACTGTTGGAGGATCCCAAAGCTGCAGCTGTGGATGAAATTGCTGCCAAACTGGGCCTGTGCAAGGTCCGTCTTTCAATTTGACCCCAATCTGTACTAACTGCACCGTACACAAAAACATTAACCTCATCGGCGAAGAATCTTTGTTTCTCTTGTTCAGTCTCTTTCCACATCTTATAGATGAAGTTAGATATTTGTTGTTTGTGAATAAGGTCCCAGATTGGCCAGAGTATCAAGCAATTGTTAATTTAGTTCATACACATTATCGTCTGCAAAGTTTACCTGTCTACACGAGTCTTTTAGCCCAAACACCTGGTAGTCAGGTTGATTCATGTTCCCACTACAAACAAACGGCTCTGCAGTCTGCGAACAGAATGCGACCACTTGCCTGAAAACAGTTTGGTCCATACCTCCTGTGTATCATATGTTTGAAAAACCAACGAGCCTGACTCACGGTATGTTACCTCAGTTTAGGGGATACCTACCTTGACAGTTTGCTTTCCATCAGTGAGACACACTTTGAAGTTTCAACTTTAAGTAGATTTTTGCTCCTTTGTTACACCACTAAAGCCATAAAGGCAGGACTTAGTTTTTCACAAGATTGGATCTGTTTATCGGGATCAGATTCAGCACAGCAAACACTTTATGTTGGTCTGTTAAATATGAAAGCATCTGAGTTGGTTAATCCCCTCTCTTCTGTCAAGTGTTTAAAGTTTTCATCAATATTGTGGCACTCACTGAATTCCTGAACCGCCACAGTGTAATAGTGGTAAAACGTTCCATATGTCAGCAAGGCCATAAATCTACCCACATACCATATGGAGTATGTTTGACCGAATGAAGGAAGCTGCGAGATCCGTACTGTTCATGTGTCCTGTTTCACCGTTTGTGACGTGTAATTTAATGTGGTTTTATAGTCATTTGTCTGTCTTCTGTCCTGACGTGTACTTTAGTGTCGTTTTACAGTCATTTGTCTGTCTTCTGTCCTGACGTGTCGTTTTACAGTCATTTGTCTGTCTTCTGTCCTGACGTGTAGGTGGGTTGGATCTTCACTGACCTGCTCTCTGAGGACACGAGAATAGGGACTGTCCGCTACTCAAGAAACAAGGTAAGAACGCAGCCGCCGCAAACACAAGCGTCAGAACACTGTGCTGCTTTTCCTCCATTTGTAACTGTCTTTACATCTGTTAGGACTCACACTATCTGAGCGCAGAAGAGTGCATCACGGCAGGATATTTCCAGAATCGGCACTCAAACCCCTGCAGACTCTCCAGAGACGGACATTTTGGCTCCAAATTTGTGACTGTGGTGGCGACAGGTAAGACCTCAAACGTGAACCGAGTGCTTCTTCCTTCTCTGTGAATTTAATGAACAGTCAGTCAGATGTACAGTTTATGAAAATAACTGTGTAACTGTAACACCGTCATGTGGTCAGGTGGTCCAGACAACCAGGTGCACTTTGAAGGATATCAGGTGTCCAATCAGTGCATGGCTTTGGTGAGAGACGAGTGCCTACTGCCCTGCAAAGACGCTCCAGAGCTCGGCTACGCTAAAGAGTCGAGCCCCGAGCAGTACGTACCAGACGTCTTCTTCAAGGTAAGAAACATAAAGAGGGAAGATATTTAAATGCAGTGTTGTTCAGCGTAATAATTATCAGATATGTTGCTATTAAAGGCAGTTCAGTTCATCATATGTGAGGATGCAGATGAGGATTGTTTTTTTTTTTTCTCTCTCTCTCTCTGTTCAACAGGACAAAGACAAATTTGGAAATGACGTCACATTTCTAGCTCGGCCTCTTCCTGTGGAGTACCTGATCATAGATGTGAGTAAATTATCTGAGTCAGCTTTTATCATTTGTCATCTGAGGTTTTATTCTTTTACTAGATCTTCTTCATCAGTTTATATAATCTGCTGGCTTTTCCTTTCTAGATTAATTCCTTGTTGTTGTTTTTTTCCTAATACAGATAACAACCACATTTCCAAAGGACCCCCAGTACACCTTCTCCTCCTCACAACGCTTCCCCATCGAGAACCGTGACATCCTGGGAGAGACACAAGTAAGTGTGACACATTAACCTAAACCTTCTTGGGTGAAAATCAACGAGTGGCTGAGATGGAGGAATATTGTGCTCAAAGAAAATCTGTCATTTCAAATATGAAACGCGGTATCTGAGTGCAGCTGGTTTAAACCAAAGAGGAGAAGGAATTGTGAAGCCCCGCTCATGTGCTTTTGACACTGAAATTGTCAGTTTTGTTGCTCTGAATATTCACATGCTGCAGACTTAGTTGTTCTTTTTTGCCTGTATGTGCTGAGAAGGGCTACCAGCTTCATGACATTCCATGTTATCTAGAGAGATGTTTCCAGCTATAGACATTCACACAACACTCACCGCTGTCATCTTTCCTTAAGAAATGAAACCATGCATTGGACCAATACTTGTTCTTGATTCCCATCTAGACCTGTCACAATTACTACATAATCACCACATTGCAATTATCTTGTATAATCATGAAAATCATCTCCATTTGCCTGTATAAAAACAGCTGGATGAAACTAACCAAAACGTCATATTTCATCATTATTTCCACATCACTTTCCACTGTCTGTTAATGATGAAGTCAGCCAATAATCTAGAATATTTTAATTGCATGTCAGACATGACATGAATAACCATAGGTCTTTACATTTGAGAAGCTGGAAGCTGTTCACTTTTGGCATTGTTGCTTAAAAATGAGAGTTGCAGACTAGTTTTTGTAATCAGCCAATCAAACTGCATTTCATCTTATTTTCCTCAGTCCATTTGAGTTTGAGTCTCTTCGTGTATTTTAACCAGGCACAGCTGAGTGACTTTTGTTTGGTGCTCAAGTTATGGGGTTAGAAGAAAAAGCATATTTATGTTGAGCGTTTCCTGCTTTATTTCCTTGTGTCCCCAGGATTTCCACAGTTTAGCCACATACCTGTCCCAGTGCACCTCCACGGTATTCCTGGACATCGTGTCAGACTTTCATCTGCTCCTCTTCCTCGTCACAAATGAAGTCATGCCTCTGAGAGTAAGCCAACACATTATCTCATATGTGAATGCACAGACACATTTTCTGCTTTTCATTTGGAACGCAGAAAAATCATTAGTGTGTCATTCTTCATGTGGAAGTGGTTACTGCTGCTGAGGATGTTTTCACTCAGTCTTTGTTCAGGATCCTGGCCAATCATGATGGCCTTTGGTAAACACATTTTCTGTGTTTGAGATAATACACATAGCCTGATCAGTATCACATGTCTGCTGTAATATCCACTGGTCAGTGGTGTGTCTTGTCTCCCGGTGTGTGGTTGCTTTGTACAGATCAGAGTCTGTCTTTGTGTTTGCAGGACAGCATCGGCCTCCTCCTCGATGCAGTGAAGACTTCTAACGAGGACCTGGCACAGACCTGGAAGAAGTCGGAGCAGTGGGCCACCATCGAGCAGCTGTGCAGTAAGTCGCAGCTCATCTGTCGTTAAAGGCACCTGATCTGGCAAATTATCAACAGTTCTGATAGTAAATGTTCAGGTTGTTTAGGTTGCCTTGCAAAAACTATAAACATATCTTTCTTCATAAAGGACAGGTTCATAGTTTTAAAGTGTCTATTAAAATTACCAGTCAGGTGTCTATCCATCCATCGCATCCGCAGTTTAAAGTCTGCCAGAAGCAACAGTTTGACTGTTTCTAGAGAGTAAAATATCCATTTAGAAACCTAAAGAGAAGGCCATAGTTTGAGTGACTTGAAACACCATTTGCATGTGGATGAGAGGCCAAAACCTAGAGGAAAATATTTGTGTAGCAAAGTATGTGTATCTGATATTATTACCATAAAATCACCAAATTGTCACATTTCTAAACCTGGAACCATCAAACATTTAAACGATTTGTTGATTATTAAAATATTTGAGGATTAATTTTCCGTCTATTGACTAATGGACCGGTCGTCGCAGCTTACGTTTTGAACTCTCGTGTCCCTGCAGGTACGGTGGGTGGGCAGCCCTCTAGCTCTCTGGGTTACGGGGCGATGGGCGGCCCCTCTGTCCCCGCCTCCTCCTCAGCCATGTGGTCCTGCCTCCACTGCACCTTCATGAACCAGCCCGGCACAGAGCACTGTGAAATGTGCAGCCTGCCCCGCAGTTAAGAACACCCCCGCCCCACCCCCATTTATTTCCCTAATCTCACCCACCCAGCCCTCCTCTTTAACTCGCCGATGACTTCACTGCACCAGGACCAGCTGCGAGACGTGGACGCCCTTGTTTTTTTCCTTTCTGTCGCTTCACTTTCCAGCCTTTGTTCTTCCATCTCCTAGGCTGCTGTGGGGCAGAAAAAAGACGCGTGAAAGGGATCGTTTACATCCAGTCCAACAAGTAAATAAATGAAAACCAGACTGTATCTCTTCTTCTTGTCTCACATCCCTCCTCACAGCGGCTCTCGCCAGTGGCGGGGTACGTTTAGGTAAAGCACTTTTTGGCTGAGGCCCCTTTTCCCCCCTGAAATAATCACTCCCTCATGGCTTAAATAAATCCTGCTGTGACTCAGGACAACAGCAAAGACTCGAGTGTGTGGATGTTTTCTCACTCCGCCTGCGTCTTCTGGAAATCTCGCTGTGTATAAAAAAAAAAACAAAAAAACACCTGAGGAATGATACTGTTATTTAATTCAGCTTCTTTTTTTTATCTGATTGTAGCGATATCTTAAAATTTTGAATTTTCAGCGTGGACTTTGCTCAGTCAGTTTTTTATAGCTCTTTGAAAAGTCCCTTCGAGTACAATCATCGGTCGCGCCGCAGATCGGAAAAGAGCGTGAGAGTAAATAGTTTGTATTTTCAGTATTAATTTACTTTGAAGAGTTTTGAGCAGGTTTAAAACACACAGACCTAGTCATTCATACTCACAGTTTGCAGAGTAACATACAGTTGGTGGAGTTTTCCTCTCTCCTCGAGAGCTTTCGCTGCGTTGTAGCTTCTGGGTTTGGTGGTTTGAACTTGAGCAGGCGCAATATGTAGCCGTTTTTCCGATAAAACACTCATCTGTCATCACTGTATTAGCCGTGAGGTGCTTCTATAGAAACAACTGGTGCTCACCTCGTTCTCCGTCACCTTCACGTACCTGTGGTTCTTTGTTTTCCTGCTGCTTTCAAGCATAACATAACACACGTGGGGGTTTCCCATCACTCAGCCTTCAAAGACTTCGCTGCTCAGAGCGCTCGAGGTCGCAGGTCACTACAGCGGTTCGTCTCTTCAGGCCGATGTCTGAGCCGCACATCTGGAAGCAGCGTGACGGCGGTCAGCGCGCGAGATCTGCAGTTGTCGGATGTCGAAGCCGTGGACAGTCTTCAGTCGCGATCCATGACTTGAATTGGAATCTTCTCGGTTTTGAAATGGCTTGTAGAATACAGACAGACTAAAAACAGCCGATGGACTTCTCTGTTTGCACAATTAAAACACAATATTACCTTTTAAAGATACCACAATTTCCACTATGGGTCCTTAATGTGGTATTTTATACCCGGGTTTCATGGATCAGTCAAATAAAGAGTTAAAAAAAAGAGCTGTAATCTGTAATAATCATCTATACAAACAGACATTTTGTTCTGTTGACTGGTGATTAATCCAACATTATCACAATTAAATCCTCTTTATTGGGACTATTTACAGAGACGGTGTTTCTGTAAAGTCAGAGCTTTTAAATACATTTAAAGGCACAAAGGTTCAACAGTGAAGAAAATAGCCACTGGTTGTTTTTTTTTTTCCCGAATTTAGGTCCTTTTTGTCAGTAAACTCAATGGGTGAATAAAATAAGAGACTGAAATGGATTGTGGGAAGTTAAACAGGCTCTTCTGTTATATTGTATAATTAATTGGCAGATTAATCAACGATGGAAATGACATTACTTTTTTCAGTGGTACAAGCACCAAAAATTGTAATTTGGACGAAGTGACCCTTTAAAATATAACCGACAGTTGCTGATTTCTCATCATTTCTTTTTTTAAAAAAAAAAACAGTATTGGGACCAATCTAGTCAGAAAAGTTTTGTTGCTTTGACACAATGAACCTTTTCTCATCTGGCAGCAAAAACAAAAGAAAAGCGCAATCTGTACTGCAGGCGTAAATATGTCCACAACACATTCAGGTTTAACAGCAGAGCTTAAATTATTAGTCAAGTCAGTTGATAAACACACGAACAGAAAATAGTTGTCACCTCGACCCACGCTCAGTTTTTTAGATTTCCTTTAGGTTTCTTGACTTTTAAGAGATAACGTTCAGGGCGTTTTTCCCACTTCCTGTCAAAACGATCAGCTGGTTAAGTTGCAAACTGACAACAGCATCTCAACACTCACTTTAAAGGCTGCCACGTTTGAGGAAACCAAACTGGATTTTCTTGACTAATGTAGAGTAAAAATTAAAGTTAGGAAGTTTTAGAAACAGAGGGGGGGGGGGAGGCCAACCATCCTGACTCCATCTCGTTTCTGTTTTAATCGACAACCTCAGTTTTTGTTTGGTTTTTTTTTGCTGCTGACTGACGACCGATCGCCACCTTTTGGTTTTCTTTTTCCTTTCTAACCTGCACTGTTAACGTGGAATGGTTTTTCTGGGTTTCTGACAGGAAAACTGATGAAATCTGAGTCCCGTAGAGTTAAATTGGGTGTGTTTTTTTTGGGGGGGGGAAAGGGCATCTTCAGCTGAGGGGGGCGGCAGATTCAGTTATTTATGAGACGTGTGCTTCTTTGTAAGAGCTTGACACTTATTCCATTGATGAAGTGAGAATATATTTTTAGTTGTAGATGAATTTGTTTGGAGAAAAGGTTCTTTCTTTCTTTTTTTTTCCTCTTTTTTTTTTTGCCCCCTCCCCACCCCATCGTGTGAATTCATGAGAGCGATTATCTGATGTCATGTTAACGGACAGCAGTGACCTTTTCCTTTTGTATTGATCTGGGGACCGTTTGTTGAGCAAACAGCAGGTCCTCCCTCTTCTCTGAGTCGACTGAAGAGCCTGAAAGTTGTACGCTGTTGACCTGGATTTGAAACAAAATAAACAAAAAAACAAAAAACAGAGAATTCCTACCACGGAGGGTTATGTCTCATTTATTGGTTGTGTGTTGTGTGTGTTGTGGGTGAAGGAGAGTTATTGGAAATGTAATGCATTGGGTTATCGACAAAAATAAGACCGAATCCCCCATCACGCTGTACAATGGTACGTCGATTGTTTGGCGTTAAAGGTGGAAAATACAACAATAAGTAAAAATTCAAAGAAAGTTCAGAGATAAAAAGACAAAAAAAAAAAACACATAAAGAGGTCAATCAAGAGGCCGGCGGTGGCGAGATATGGAGGAAACGGGCAAGTTTATTGATCCAGAGTTGAGATTTCCACTCAGAGACGTACATTTCTTTTTGTTTGCACACAGGATGAAGCAGTTCTTGGCTGCAGCGCCAATTGTTTAGACTGAGATTCAAACGAGTAAATTTAAAGATGAAACTTGGGATGTGCCTGCAGATTATCCCGTCCGCCACGGAGCCCCTTTCTCAGCCTTAGTGTCTGAAGTCACTCAGACATTTGCACATACTGTTTTTAACAAAGCATGCAAATATATAAATGCATCTACAAACATCGCAAGTAGAAATTATAAAAGGAAATGCATATATACACTCATATAAATGTGTTTGTATATTTGTATACTATCTAATAAAGTGGCCGGTGAGTGTATTATATAATATACATGTTCATATAACAGTAAAACACTGACAGTGAGTATTTTACTGCTACTTTTCATACTTCACGTCCGTTTGACAGCTTCACGGTGTGGTATTGGTTCTTTTACTGGACTAAAGGGTCTGGATACTTCGTCCATCACTGCTGCAGATGGATTACAGATGAAGAAGGAATGTGTACGTTTGACCGTAGAGCCTCAGACGCCTCAGCAGCCTGCAGCATGTGCAGCTCATTCACATCTTCTCATTCTCTTGTTTCACGTTTTCATGTTAACTCTGGGTAATCAGCGGAAGGGTCAGCCTCAAAGGTTGAAAGGTCAAACGTTGCGGCTTTGTGTTTCGGTCCTGGCATATGAAGCTCAGTGAGGAGGGGAAGGTCAGACCGAAGACCCTGCCTCCCGTTCAGATAATAATCCACTCAGACGTCATCTTTGTCCACACTTGGAGGCTCGACTTCATGCCGCAGGTTGGTTTTCTGAGCCGAACTCGACAGCAGCAGCGGGAGGAGGATAACTGATGCGTGTTTGTTTGTTGCAGATACAGATTTAAATGAGGATGAAAGCCGCTGGAGTTTGGTTCGTCTTTTTGGCCTCTTTATGTGCTGCTCAGAGGCAAAAAATCACCAAAAAACCAGAGCTGGAACACAGGAATGAAGGTTAGAAACAAACAGCCTCAGAAAAGAAAGGAGAGAGTCATTAATAATTCATTTTCCACTTGTGTTTCTCGTGTATTATTTAAACATCTGACATTTTCTTTCACATTTCAGGTTTTTTAAAAAGCAGCTTAATTCGTTTTTCTTTCTATTCCCTTGTCTCTCTTCTGCTTTGCCTTTTTTTTTTTATCTTGTCTCTTTCCCTCTTTCTGCTTTAAATATTCCTTTGGTTCCTTGTTAGACTCGGCTAAAAATATATATTTTAAAACATAAATAGGCCGAGCAGACAAAGTTAAATTTAATCATGAGGAGATGGAGTCTGTTCGGTTTTCAAAGAACCGGAGAAAACAAGCTTCAAACAACTCTTTTTTTTTTTTTTTTTTTTTGAGTACTTTATGAACTTCTCGTACTCTTGAGTTCGTGGTTTTGGCTTTAACAATGCATCAGTCAGGCTGTTTTTAAAATGTTCATCTGAGAGGCAGTGTTGGGCAGAGAATAATTACATGTAATGGCGTCAGTTAAATTACAGATTAATGTATTTAAAGTAGAGATAATAATCAAAATGTTGGGGATTACAAAGGGGCTGCACATGTGAAAATACTCTTGTGATTTTAATCAAAACATTCCTCTTTTAGTAAATGTTTGACAGTCATCGTGTCGAGGGCGGTTGTGAGTTTAACACTGCCTTCATGGTTTGAATTTAAAGCACCGTTCAGCTTTGTTGTCCAGTTTAATGTAAGTTTTCCTGTAATTTATTGAATTTTGCTGGTTTTCGTTACGACCGGGCGATAAATGTTTCAATCACGTCAAACGATATCAATAATTATCGCGGTGAATGTTAAATCATTCCTTTTCAGTTTTTCGGTCCAGAGTGAACGTTGAAGATGCATCGCTCTATACTGCGCCCTTGTGGTCGAACTGCGGATATGCAGCTTTACGGTCACTCGAGTCGCTCATGACGATAATATAATGATGTGTGTATTTACAAAGTGCTTCACATAGCAAGAAAAAAACACGTGAAACATAGAAACACAGGGAAAAAAAGTACTAAATGAACCACACGAACAGAATGAAAGTAAATAAAACAGAACTTGATGTGGTGAAAGTACATTTTAAGCTTAGATTTAAAAGACCAGGGTAATGATGCCATGAAATGTTTGCGTCTGCAGGAGATAAAACGTTCCAAACCGTTCTCAGAGATCCCGTGCGTAAATGAAATTAGTGTCTCTGAAAATGAAATCATCTTGGGCTTTTCAGACCTAAGTTTTAGTTCTCCACACTAAGCTGCGGAGACACTGGTGCAGTTGTCTTTTTGTAGGACGTCGATTTAAACCATGTTTGGTTCTTATCTGAGTCTGTAATAAAGTTTGACTGATTGAGTGTTAGTGAATGTGCTGCAAATTAAATGTAGTAAAACTCTTAGAGGTGGTAAAGTGTCTTAAAATGGGATCACTCAGCTCTACATACTCAGATATTACTGTTGTTTGTTGTTGTTTTTTCATTTACCGTCTTTGTGTCTCTGCAGCAGACAGAGTAAACAACAGAGGATGCGCTAACCTCACCCTGGTTTTAGACAACTGGAAATACGCCATCATGACTCAGGTCAAAGATCTGCTGCTGCACGACCACAACACTGTGCTGCCGGACTACGGACGGTGAGGACGCAGCCGCTTCGGTTTAGTTCAGCTTATTCCAAAACCTCACCCTGAGTCGTAATAATAACATAAAAAAAACATGACATAAGATGCATTTAAAACAGGAAATTAAGAAACAAGACCGGTCAAAAGTTTCAGAACACCTCCGTTTTCCCTAACGGAACACTTCCAAGGATGATAATGTTCTGCGTGTTTGATTACTGTCTTTTTTTTCACCATTATGATAGCGATATTCTGCTTCTCTTGCAGTTCACTATTGTCCAAACAGTCTTCAGTAACACGTCTGTTCTAACGCTGTAACGCATCACCAGGATAATAACACTGCTAAAAACCATAAACAAGATTAGGTTACTTCATATTATGGATTAAATATACTTGAGGCTCTAAAACAAAAAAGAGACTTAAATAAGATTGTACTGTTTCTCATGTATGTCAGTGTCTGTGTTTTAGAAGGACTTGAACGAGGACTCGAGGGGTTTTAAGACAGTTTGTGCACATTTAAGGATTTTACAATGAAGTAAAGCTGTCAGACAAACGTAGTGGAGCAAAAAGTACAATATTTGCCTCTGAGATGTAGTACCATAACATGGAAACACCCAAGTAAAGTACAGTTTCAGGTACGTTCCACCACTGCTGGTATTTGTAAAAGTTCCATTTCTTGTCTCTTGTCTCCTCAGCATCCAGCCGCTGTCGGACGCCCTCGGTGACCTCTACAAAGAGTTCAACGCCATGAAGGAGCGTCTGGCCGAGCTGACCTCGAAGTTTGACGGGGTGGAGGCCTTCGTGGACGACGTGCGGGCAGGGAAGAGCCCCGCCCCGCCCCGAGGCGAACCCCGACCCCCGGGTCTGGCTCCGTCGGGGGAGGCCGAGCCTGAGGGCAGCAGACCTCCGCGGAGGAGGACCAGAGTGGTCGTGAGGAGGGTCAAGAAACCTGCAGGAGGCTTTTAGACAGTAATAGAAGTACTTTTACTGCAGTACTGCACTTAAGTACAAATTTGAGGTACTTGTACTTGCCATTTTCTGCTACTCTACTACGTCTCAGAGGCAAATATTGTTCTTTTTACTCTATTTCATTCATTACAAGTAACTTTAATTACTTTTACATTCATATTATTCGCATAACATCAGCTAATATTAACATTAGCATCAATATTACTAATGTAACCACATGAATAAAAGTCTCAGCTCTGAGATAGACTTAAAGTATTTATGTTGTGACTTTTTTTAGCACCACAGAGTTAAACTATCTAAACAATTATCAGTACTTTTACTACAGTACTGTATGTAACTTTAATTTTGTGGACTTGTAGTATTTCCAGTACATGATGATGTATTATTGTCACAGGTGAAGATACCCAACTTGTACTTTTACACTGTGATGTTGCTACTTTTACGTGAGTTAAAGATGAGTACACCCACGGCTTTTAGATGATTCATTTAAAACCTTTTACGCAGCTTTTGATTTATCCTCCAGTCACTCATTCAACTCTCTGCTGAAGATGTTCACACCTGTATGAATGATTATGAATTATCAATAACAGACGCGTTGGAACAGCTTTCTGCTCTCTTTGTCTTAAAGGTTCGTTATCTCCTCATCTCCAACGTTCATCCCCTCGTGTTATTTCGTGTCTGTCTTTTAATGCGGGCTCTTATCAAACCTGTTCTTATAACTGGATTATGTGGCAGGTGCTGTTTTTACTGAGCTTGGAAAACTCATTTTCTTTTTCCTGGGGTAACACGAAGAACAAAAATAAAACCTGCCTCAGTTTGTATCTTCACGGAATTTTGCATTTAGCATATTTCACTTCCAGTTGTTTTTGCTTTAGTTGATTTACCTTTTATTGTAATTGCTTTAATTATTCCTAAGATTGTATTATTTTACGCCCACCGAAGTGCCTTTTATTATTGTTATGACCATTGTTTCTTATGTTCTTATGGATTCCTGGTGCTTTTGCTCAGCACATTGTAAATGAGGCCTCTACCTGAGTGTATTCATATTAAAATAAATGTGAAATGAATGAATGAATGAATGAATGAATGAATAATCAAACTCTGAAATTTGGAAATTGTAAGACATAAAAATACAGATAAAACATGAAATATGACACCACACTTTCACTTATTTATTCATTTAAATTAATCCCTTCCCATAATTTACCTGTGTGTAAGGGTCATTAATCTTTTTCCAGACTAATTACAACATTTAATCTAATGATTTAAGGCTGTAGATTCTGTAAATTCCCAATTTTCCCACCAGGTGGCGATGGATCCTTTGTTGTGCAGCTTCATTTAAAATGTGTGTCATTTAGGGAGGAATCCATCATCTTCCTTCAGCCTAAACCTGCTTTTCTTTTTGTTTATTTACTGTGATATTTTAACTTTATTGTGCAGAAAAGATGTGTGGAGATAAACTTCCCAAAAGGTGAAAAAGGTTTAAAAGAGGAGGAATTGTTTTTTCGGGATTTTTTTTTAAT
>JAPQRN010000012.1:17212697-17299723 GCA_037367275.1 Coranthus polyacanthus
TACAGATCTCTTAAAAGTGCAAATCCAAGTTAATTGTTTAAGGGAGGGAGTTTGTATGGCCTTGCATTTAAAAAAAATACCTGGTTGAGGCAGATAACATTCTGAATTTCCGAGATCAAGGTGGCATGTTTTTTGAGAAACAAGAACCATAAGTTCAGTCACAACCCTTGCATCATAAACTGTCCATTCAGTTCCTGCAGTTACTAGCAGTTATGGCCAAAAATGTGTTACCTGAGGTCAAGGCGACCTTGACCTTTGACCTTTGGCCACTGATCACTGGTGTTTTAAGCATAACGGGGACAGACGGACATACCTTCTTATAGAAGATGCGCTGTGGACACATCTAACAAAGAAAAAGCTTGAATGCTCACTGAGATAAAGACATAAATTTGCTAGAAAGAATAGTTAAACTTTATGAATAAACTTTTATTTGTATCTTCGGAGCCTGGCAGATGTCATGTATTTTTTTTAAAAAGGCATTATTTTTGTTGTAAACAGCTGCTCTGGACGTCTTCCGACCCAAGTCACTGCTCACTGGGCTGAACTGAGGTGCTTTGTGTTTGTGGCATGGTGTGAGGCTGTAGTTATCTGTGCTGAGGTGTCACATGCAGATATTGTCAGCTTAGTCCACTTGTTGCATCACATGGTAGGAGTAGGTGTGAACATAGCCCCAGAGTTTGTTTAGACCAGGTTCAGTGTGTCTTTTAGGGGGCTGAAGTAACACTCTCAAAATGATTTTCAGTATATCATTAACTGTAATGTAAGTCATTTAGACCAATAACAGACTGTAAGTCATATCAACACGCTCTAATAAAGGGTCATTTTGCAGTTCTTTGTTTTTAATTGTTTTCAATGGAAGAGAAAGGCAAAGTGATGCATGCGCTGAAGTCTTAATTAACATGACCCCTCCTCTGTCTGGGGAGAAAAACTGAGAGGAGGGAGTTTGATTGTCCCGTCAGTGTCCTTTTGGTTCTGAACTGGATTCTGGCTCTGGCGGCTCAAACATGTATGGCTGTAAAAGTCCAATAAAGTCGCGGGTCCATTTTTATCCACGTTTAAAAAATGGACATTCATTTTGTTTCCAGAGCATAACTGGAAAACCATTCAATATTTTTCCACCAGACTTGCAATTTGTGCATTGGAATGGTGCCTTTTGACAGACAGCAACCTGAACCACAAGGGGGCGCTACGATAAATGAAAAGGTGTTTTGTCGAAAAACTCATGAATTTTAGGTCAGACATTGAAATGCTTTATATCAGTGCCTTCCTTGAACTGAGCTGTACCTGTTGATATAGGCCATGTCCATGTCTAACTGCAAAATATATACAGACAATTTTTGGGTTTTTTTTTTAACCTGGAGCAACAAATTATGTGCTGAACTTAAGTAGCTGTAGTGGTACGTTTTTCTTAAACTACTCAACTCCTCTGCTGTCAATGAAACAAATGAAATGAAAGTTAACATCAGTGACAAGGACCAGTTTTTAATTTTGTGGGGTATTTGTTGAGAAGCTCCTTCAGTGGACACGACCAGATATGAAGGGAAAACTGTGCTCAATTCCAATTCTTGTAGCGCTTTAGCTACAAAAGTGTCATCACACAAGCCCCCGTTACTGCTTATTTGTCGTGATACTGTTGATTTTTTTAAATCATTCAAACCTGGCTGGGTGGTTAGTGTTTACAAGTTAAAACACAGAGCTCTACAGCACGGACAAATGAGATAAATCAGGTTACAGATGCTCCGATAATACAGTTTGTAGGATACTTAGAATTTGTTGACACTAACTTAAGGACAGAAAATCACTGCAGTAATTCTTGAGGGTATTTTTATCCATTAGGGACCTAAACCTTTTCATCTGTTTTTTGTGATTTGTGTTGCAGGATTCAGCTGAGGACATTCAGTCCATAGACAGCTGTGAGTACATCTGGGAGGCCGGGGTCGGCTTCGCTCAGTCGCCTCCGCTGAACTACATCCATGACCTCAACAGGTAAAGAGTTTAGAGTCCTCGAGCCCTAACTATCGGAGACAGTTCGCTGTATTCGTACCATGCTCTCTGTTTTCAGGTCCGAGCTGCTGAAGTTACTCCTCACCTGTTTCTCTGAAGCCATGTACCTGCCTCCTTCCTCTGAGAGTAAAAACCTCAACCCGTGGGTCGCCTTCTTCTGCTCCGCAGACAACAGGTAATACACAAACACGCCTAAAGGGACGAAGCTTATAAAGATGAAAAGGCAGAGTTTGAATTTGGAAGCTTTGGAGAATTCTGCTAAATATTACAAGAGATAAAATATGGCTGAAATAAAATAAAATATCATAAAATATGAGAAAAGACTGACAGAAGATGGAAGAGGACTGGAGTTATGTGCAAAACGAGCAGATCAGAATATAACATGAAATGTGGTTAATGTCCCATCTTGTGAGTTCCATTTCTGGATGAGCCTCCAGTTCAGAGCTTATTGTGGCTGCAAATGAGATGATTCATCTCACATTCATCAAGCAATCTGACCTTCCTCAAACTGATAAAGAACATCTGATTTAAGCTATGCATAGAGATGCCTTACTGCCACATGAAAAGCTTGCAGTGGATAAGAACATATCACATGATGAGGGAGCTGATAACACGACCGGGCGCAGGAAATATCGCAAATTGCTTGAATAACAACTAGGCGGCTGTGAATGTAATCAGAAGTATCACAATGAAAGCAGAACTTAACGGTACAACGGCTGCAAGCAGAGACGACAAGAACAGAATGGCCTTTAATTCAGTATCCATGTTGAATTCACAGCCGGTTGTCAAGGGCGACATGTTGTTTTCTTCCAGGAGGGGAAGGATGCATAGTGACTGATACGAATCAATCAGGCAGCGAGTGTGGATGTGTCATCGTTGTTTTTAAAAGTCTCGGTTTCTGTCCGTCCATACAGTATATGAACACAACCCCGGCGTTTCCAAACCAAAACAAGGTCAGCTGCTTTCACGAGGTTAAAATGCCGGAGTAGTGTGGATGCTAGATGCATTAAAACCAAAACATACTAGCGTGGGTATAGACTCAATAACCATGCATTTACAAGTTCTGGAGTCTATTCAAAAAGGGCCACACATTTCTTGGAATTTCCCATTTGAAGGTTGAAGCTAGTATCTGATTTTTCTCAAGTTTTAGGCAGGACATGATGTCGGCTAATCATTATGTATGAGTCAGCAGGGCAGGAAGGGAAGGAAACGAAAGATAAGGTGCGTTGTTTTTCCACCGTTGATTGCACCTCCTCTCCAGTGACACCAGACAGAGCAACCACAGGATTTGGTTGCCTTCGAGCGGCACAGTGAATTGAATATGTAAAGAAACATTACAAATGCAGCCAGTTGAACTTGAAATACGAGCTTACACTATGTTTTAGGCTATAGATGAGCTTTTTATTTGTGTGTAGAGTGGGGTAGTTAGATCCGATCCATTCGAGACACATTTGGGGATGTTTTTTAATGCAACGTCTGAACAGGATCATAAAATGCTTTGGGATTTAAGATGGATTTAAAAACAAAGTATGTAACATTTTCCTAAAAAAACCCTATATATACATATAATACTCTTACATAATAATCCTCTCAATCATCATTTCTGTCCTTCTGTCAGTGTGTGGAGCCTCTACCTGTGTTTTCTACTTTCCTCTTGTTTTGCTGTGTTTGAGACATTTCTGGGCGTCGACCTTCAGGCATTGAGTTTATATCTCCAGCCAATAACAGACGGAACAGTACAAATACAAAGCGACTCCAGTTATACCGCCGTCCTCTTTCTACTCTTCTCACTTACTGCACAATTCTGCCTGAGAGACAAAACTCTGGGCCAAGATGCGGTTTGTTTATTTGTGTTTTTAGAACATAACCGCTGTAACAGAATCAGGAAGTAATGTTTTAATTTTTCCATTTCACAGCTTTTTTTTCTCGCTCTCTCCATTCAGTCTATTGCCCGATCGACTACCGCTCTCTCTTCCTCGTTCGCTGAGAAAGAGAACCCTGTGTCAACAGTTAATGTGTCATTTTTATATAAACTTACTCCTGCATGAACAAAACCTGCACCTGCATAATGTTTAGATCAGAAAAAATGTCTTTAAATGATTTTAAAGTGTCAGTGAGCATCATCTCCACTGCGCAAAAGAGAAACATACAGTAACCCTGTTCGCTGCCTCCTCTTGAACACCAGATATACGGTATTTAAATATAAATATACAGCCCTGACTGACCTCCAGTCGTCTTTCACACAGACATGCCCTTCCTCTGTTCACCTCTTTGCTCAACGTGGTCTGTGCCTACGACCCTGTTGGCTTCGGCTTCCCCTACAACCACCTGCTGTTCTCAGACCACCGGGAGCAGCTGGTGGAGCAGGCGGTCCAGATCCTTATCGTCACCCTGGAGCACGAAGCCGGGTCGGCCGCCAACGCTGCCCTGCAGGCCCTGGACGCCTCCGCATCCCCCTCAGAGGTGGACGAACAGGAGGTACGAGCACGATGAGGGACTTTTTATGATTTTATCTGTAAGATTCCACCACAAAAACTTCTTCTAGTTTCAGTTTTTAAAAAATCCACTGTGAACTGGTTAATTAACTGCTTCAGAGAAATTAAATTTGCAGCTATTCTGCTAATCAGTTAACCAACTTTCACTGGTTTTTAAATGTTAGAATTGGATTCTTTTTGTTGTCAAACTGCATATTTTGGAGGTTTACTTGGTGATTAAATAAATGAGCTCAAACTTAAGAAAATAATCTTGCATCTCTTTTCTTTTTCAGCCTGCAGGACCCAATAACCTCTTTGTGAATTATCTCTCCAGGATCCACAGAGAAGAGGTATTATATTAAATATAGCTTGTTTTTAAAAATATTTTCTTTTTAAAATAAAGGATCTAACCGTGCGTTTTCTTTCTTTACAGGACTTCAGTTTCATCCTCAAAGGCCTGGCGAGGCTGCTTAATAATCCACTGATCCAGACTTACCTTCCTCATTCAGCCAAGAAGATCCAGTTCCACCAGGAGCTGCTGATCCTCATCTGGAAACTCTGCGACTTCAACAAGGTGCGATGTTGGACTCCTGAAACATGAAAAAATACCTGTAAAAGGAAAAGAAATGGTTTAAACATGCACATTTTTATTGCTTTCATTTTGAATAAATATAAAGAAAAGCACAACACAGTCAAAATATTTAATGATAATCTAATGATACAAGTGTTTAGTAAAAGAAAAACATGAAAAGAAAGAAAAGCAGGCAGCAAATCATCACATTTGAGAAGCTCGAATCATGATATGTTTTTACATGAAAAATTAATGAAATTATTTTCTAAATCATCAATTTTATATCAGTACATTGTTTCACTCGTACTTGTATAAACTGCTTTAACTACAAGTTACATTTCATCACACTGTGAAGAATTTAAACTGGCTAAGTTTCGTGTGTGTTTTTAGAAATTCCTCTTCTTCGTGCTGAAGAGCAGTGATGTGTTGGACGTGTTGATTCCCATCCTCTTCTACCTCAACGAGGCCAGAGCAGATCAGTGTGAGTCATCTCTTTGTAATGATCTTTATTCATGCAGAATAAGTTTCACGTCAAGTCAAACATGCCTCGTCCTCTGAAAACCCCTCTCGCCGCTTGTGTCCTCGTAGCCCGCGTAGGTCTCATGCACATCGGTGTGTTCATCCTCCTGCTTCTGAGCGGAGAGAGGAACTTCGGGGTTCGTCTGAACAAGCCGTACACTCTCCGTGTGCCGATGGACATTCCCGTTTTCACAGGAACCCACGCAGACCTGCTCGTCGTGGTGAGTGCACGTAAAAATAAACAGAAATACTTGGACTTGTTTTAGCATTCACTTACTTTACGCATAAATGCAAAAATCTCTAGTCAAAGCTAGTGTTTATCAACGACTTTTAAAATGACTTTGAGAAGCATCTCCTGCTCTTATTACATCAAGACTAGGTTATTGGAGTTCGTTGTGTGTCAGATTAGTTGTATCCAGGTCACAGTTGGTTCACAATGCTGCTCTTGACTGGTTATGGCACAAGTCTGAGTATATTTTGCCAACTTTAGAATTCTTACCAGTTTGTAGAAGACACAGGTGCATGTGTTTGGTGGGGTTTAACTGTTGTCCCGCAAGACAACGGTACATTTTTGCTCTCCACATTGATGTTCATTAATTCGACTTAAGTGATGCCCAAAATGGCTTGCGTGCTCTGCACTTTAGTCGTATAAACCCTGCTTACCTTGGCTGCCTCTTCAGTAGTGGATTAATTTGAACATTTTGCCGCTTATTTCAAAGTCTTTACATGGCCGAGTCCTGGCTTGTCTCTCTGACTCAGCTTTCAGATCAGTTTGTCAACTTCACTACCAGTGCTCAAATCTTAATAAAAACATTTTTACTTGCTGGCTTTTTCAGTTCAGCTCTAATTTCAGTCTTATCTTAATGTACAGTATTAATGATTACCCCTATAGCTTATCATTCAGTGTTTTGGTTTTGTTTGTTTAATGGCGTCAATTATTTTGAATCTTGTCTTTTTGTCTGATGTTGAGCAGCACTTTGGACAATGTTTTGTTGTATTGAAATGACACAATAAAAACCAGCAACAAACTAAAAAGCAGCCCAAACAGACCTTTTTGAATGATGGCCAAGTTCAACCAGGAAGATCTCATCAGACCAGAACACATTTTTCCACTTGGTTTTTGGGAAACTGGGTGTATCTTCTTGCAAGATTTAGCCAGGCTTGGATGTTTATCTTGGTGAGAAATAGGTTCGATCCTGTAAGACTACGTCATAACCCAGATAGAAGAAGAATAGAGGAGATTGTTTTCAGATGTAAGGAGCAGACAGACCTCCTTTAATGTTAGTTCTGACATGTCTTATCTTGGATTACATTGTTTTTACAGCACCTGTTTTAAAGGAGCCACATATCCACTGTCTTGACTGTAATTATTGCTTTTACTTTATTTTAAATCAGATCTTCCACAAAATCGTCACCTGTGGACACCAGCGCCTGCAGCCGCTCTTCGACTGCCTGCTCACAATAATAGTGAACAGTGAGTATCACACACATACCGGACTGTATGTCACCGCTGTAACATCGCCCCCTGGTGGCTGATTTTCTTTTTGCCTTCACTCTCCACAGTATCTCCTTACCTGAAGAGTCTGTCCATGGTGGCAGCCAACAAACTGCTCCACCTGCTGGAGGTGTTCACCACCCCCTGGTTCCTCTTCTCGACTCCGCAGAACAACCACCTGGTGTTCTTCCTGCTGGAGGTTTTCAACAACATCATCCAGTACCAGTTTGACGGTGAGAGCAAAATGAACACTTCACAAAACTGTCAACAGGATTGATTCTGGCCCACAGACCATCTCACTCCACGTCCACGATGTCCTCAAAGGAAAACAAATCATTCCCAAAAAATAAAATAAAATAAAATGCAGCATTATGTTTCTTCACAGTTGGTTCTAAGGCAGCATGTTGATGTGTCTAACTAACTTTTCCACAAACTTCTCATTGCGGAAAAGAGAAGAAAACATTTTGTGAAGACGTCACACACAAGCCCACACAATGTTAAATAAAGTCCCTCCTCTGTCTACAGGTAACTGTAATCTGGTTTACGCCATCATCCGAAAGCGGAACGTCTTCCACCAGCTGGCCAACCTGCCGTCGGACACAGTGTCGATCCAGAAGGCTCTGCAGAGGAAGAAAAAGCCCGGGATCTCCAGGAACAACTCCACAGAGGTCACAGAGTCCATGGAGGGCTCCAGACCAGCTGTACCTGCAGAACCCGGAACGCTTAAAGCCAGTTTAGAGGCCACACCAGGTTAGTTAATTTACCCCAGTCACCAGAAATAAAAGGAGGTAGTGTTAAGTCCACGAAAGACCTTATAGTTTAAAGGAAGAACGTTGGAATAAGCTCTATCTTTCAGTGGAAACCAGCAAAGAGAGGCCAGAGCGGGTGTTCATTTTAGTCACATTTTAGGTTTTTTCAAGATTCCTGCTGCAGAATTTTGACGTTAGAATAATCAAATCTGGAAAATACAAATGCATGGATGCAGTTTCAGCGTAAAATACACAGTAGGACCCTCTACGTGATCTAATACCGACTCGCTGAGTGGTTTTGCATCGCGAAGGCAGCTGTAAATCAGTCTGCTTTAGTTCACAGCTTTAACACAGATTCCCTTGTTTCCTTCAGGAATTGATAAGATAACAGAGAAGTCTCAGGTTAGCGAGGACGGCACCATGATCGCCGTTCCATATTTAGGCTCTCCAGGGATGACGACAGACAGCGGCGTCGCGGCTGGAGCCAGCGACACAGAGTCCAACTCCGAGAGAGAGCCCGAGGTACACGACGACCCACAACAACCCCCACCGTGGCTTCTCTGTAGTCATATATATTTATAAAGCACTTCATTTAGCTTTTATTTATTGTTATTCCTATTATGAATCAGAGAAGAAAATAATAAAAAGTAGGTAGTCTTATTAAGAGGATCCTCATCAGTGATTCTGTTTGGTTTTATACTTGTGTTCGTCAGGTTTACCACACAGAGTCCGAAGCAGCGAGGAGTCGGCTGTCCAGCGTGTCGTCATCTGCAGCCTGGAGCGCTAATCCAGACTGGGTCAGAATCTCCTCCACTGCTTCTGTTCATCTTTCCTCGTGTGTTAGTTAAATCATTTATTGAATCAGTTGTGCGTCCTCCTCCGTGCTGCCTGTGTTTCCAGGTGTTGTCGTGGAAGACGAAGCTTCCTCTGCAGACCATCATGCGGCTGCTGCAGGTACTCGTCCCCCAGGTGGAGAAAATCTGCATCGACAAGTAAGAACCATCCGGATTTGTCTTCCACAGATTTTGACACAAACCCTCATAAATTTCCATAATCGCAGCCTAATTTTATTATTTAATTCTGACTTTATTTTGTTACATTATTACATTTTGGTAACATTTTCCTGTAAAATAATGATAATGATAATTTTCTATTACTGTACTTATTTTTCTTTTTGTTAACTGTTCTACATTAAGACATTTTATTTCCCAATTTTTTTTCCCCCTTATATCTTACTTTTTCGTCTGAAATACAAAATTATATTTTGAAAAAAAATCATTTTGACCTTATTTATTCTCTTATCGTGACTTTTTCTCATTAAAGTATGAGTTTTCTTTGTCGTATTATGACTCTAATTATATGTTTTATTATGTTTCTGAATTTAATTTAGTGAAACCTTCCGCTGGCCTCCTGTCAGTTGGTAAACGTCCAGAAAAAAGCTGCAGATTGTGACTTTAAATCCTCCGATTGTTCGGTCCAGTTGTGATCAGATTTGTCATCTTCTTCAGGGGTTTGACGGACGAGTCGGAAATCCTAAAATTCCTTCAGCACGGCACGCTGGTCGGCCTCCTTCCCGTTCCTCATCCCATCCTCATCAGGAAATACCAGGCGAACGCCGGCACCGCCATGTGGTTCCGCACATACATGTGGGGAGTCATTTATTTACGGTAAAAATAACACAAAGACACTCACTGACTTAGACTATTCCAACAGCTCACGTGTTAAACGGCTTTTAACAATGGCTGCTTTCTTTCTTTTCTTTGTTGCCGTAGCAACGTGGATCCCCCAATTTGGTACGACACGGACATCCGGCTCTTTGAGATCCAGAGGATTTAGAGAAGACCTGCTGGCTTTGAACACTCAACCAACAAGATCTTCCTGTTTAGCGTCATCGAACCAGACATGAGACCAAAGCACGACATCTCATCTGTTATTCTTATTATTTTAAGAAGCCTTGACAAGCTTGAACTTGATCAGGAGTTAATTCATTTTTTTAATTTTATTTTTAGTTTGACAAAATCATCTTAACCCAAGGGCCTTTTGAAAAACCACGTGGTTCTCATTAAAGCTTCAGTGTCTTTGAGTTAAGATAATATTGTCAGTTTGTTTTGCCAAATATCAGGATTTCTATGATAAATGAAGTGTAGTTTTTCCATATCATATATAACCTGTATCATTAGCAGATGCAGCAGCAGCGATGCCAAATCACAAGACGTGACACTAACATTAATTTATTCATTTAGTGGATATGTTTTGCCATATTATTTCAGAAAGGGACGTTTTTTTGAAACTTACCCTTTCATACCTTTGACGTTTTTGCCACATATGAAGTACTGGAAAGGAGAAACTGCCAAATCACTGAATGAATGAATGGTGCAGTACTGAAGCCTTCCACGACTGAAAGGCTGAAAAGAAACTGGAAAAGACTGAAACCTCCCTGAGATGGGAGGTGTCTTCTGTCATTTACTGCCACAAAAGGTGTCAGAGGATAAATTCTGTTGCTGAAACAGCAAGAAAACGCTTTGAGATGTCAATGTTAGTTATACTCTCAGAATTAAGAACTGAAGAAGACATCAGTTTGAGCTCAGAGGAGAAATAAAGCTTCTTTTTGAAACCAGATATTGTACAAATGTGTATAATGGAAGCAATGTCAAAAGGAGTCAGGTGTATTAAACTGAAGTATATTGTTCAATGCAAAAGAAAATTGGACGGGAAATGGAAATGGAAAAGAGACTCTTCACATGTAAAAATGAAGTGAAAAATAAATGCTAAAAATAAGATGGAAAAGCTTGAGTTTAATTGCATTTATGGAAAACATTCTACACTGTTTGTTCGCTGTTGTTTGTCCAGTGACTTGTTTAAACACCAAGAATTACTGAAACATTCAAGTTTTAAACATTTCGCTGCTCCTTGGGAAATAAATTCATTGTGTTTAGTAACTGAACGACTGCTGCTGCTGACGCAAATAAGGATCAGGAACATTTTGGACATTTACAGTGGTTGGATGCAACAAAGTACAGTACTGTGATTAAAAACCAGGTTGTATCTACAGTAGTTTTCTGCCGACGGCCTCTGCTCGTCACGCCGACAGCAGCAGCTCCATCAGAGCTCCTACAGAGTGCATCCTGTAGAAAACGCTGAGCGGCTGGCCCAGATTCACCAGGACGAACCACACGGTGAAGCCGAAAAACTGTTTCCCGAGGCCGTTCTCGAACTGAGGGTGGACTCCGAACGCAGGGATGACCCACAGCTGAAAGGAGACGGAATATTTACAGGACGGACAGTTTAGAAAGACATGTTTATAAAGGGTTTATGAGACATACTGATGGTGTTAATAAAGGTCATGAGAGAAATACTTCTGGGTTGAAACATTATCAAAGATCCTTCCACACCATTTATTCATTTCATATAATTATTTATTTTTTTGGAAAGGATCCAGACAGAAGATACAGTCATTCTTTCCTTTATGCTCTAGTTTTGGTCTCCACCAACTCGTAGCATTTACAACAAATCTATTCATTCGAGTGTTTCTTACATGACGCCCACTGACGTCTTCTACATAAAATCACAGCTTTATTATATTACATCATGACTTTTTGGTTCAATTTTTATAATAACCTTTTTTTCCCCTCCCAGTACAACTTTATTTTCATAACCCTGAAATTACTTTTTTGTCACTAAATATTCTGTTTTTTTCTTTCTAATGCCACTGCATATTATCATTTGCTTACAATTTTCTTGAATAAGATTAATATCATTAAGAAATATCTTCAAAATCTTTTTTTAGTTATATATTTTAAAGAAAGAAGTCCTGTTATTTAGACCCTATAAATTGAGAATGAATAACCAATTCTCATAATATCATGACTTCGTCTCAAAATTATGCCATTTTCTTGTTCATATTATTACTTTTATACGCATTTTATTGTTATTTTTGATTTTACGACAATATCTGAATCTAAATCTTCTGAATCCTCCTCCATCTTATTGTTAAAAATGTGAAGGAGAAACATTTTATTTGAAAAAATTGCAGATTGCGTCAGAAACTCCAGACTCCAGTAACTTTTAAAGACTCCATAATTGATTCATGAATAATTCATTAAAGTAAAATAAAGCCATCGGTTACACCTTAAACCCATTGTAAAAGGTGTCACAATGCTGAAAGTCATTTAAAGATGCATAAATTACCATGATGTTTGAGAGGATGAGGAAAGCGCAGATTTCCTGTATCACTTTCTTGGCCCAGGACTTTTTCCCATCATGCTCTTGGACACGAGGAGGTGCTGATGTGTTTCTCTCCAACAGTGAAATATCTGCCTTCCTTTCCTCATGTGATGCAGCAGCGACCTTTTTCTTAGGCTGCAAACACAGTGTGGTTTATCATTTAAACATCACTCCGGTGTACGAAACACTCAAGTCAAATGTAGGAGCTGTTTGTTGACCTTTATATTTAAAAATGTGCAGGTGTACTGACCTTTGTGGTGTAATGTCAGAATATTAGTAGAAAGAATATTTAATTTCAGCTTGTATTTGTTTTATTACATTCAAAAGGTTACATTCGCCACGTTCACTCACAGGTGTCTTTAAACAGCCTGGAAGCTTGTGAATTAATGTCGTGATGTTAGACACTTCATCTTATTGTGTAATAATTGTCATTACTGGGAGTCAGTTGGGGGGCCTGCTTTTGCCTGGCATCATGGGAAATTCTAAGGTACCTGGTCCAAAAATATCTCCATCCACAGTAAAGAGAATGTCCTTTATGGTCAGAATACGAAAGGGATGTTCACCAAGCAGGAGGACACTGCTCTGAAACTTAACATAGGACAGACTAAGGTTTGTGACAAAGATCTGAGCTTTGGAAGGAATGTTCTCTGGTCAGATGAGACAGAAATAGAGGTGTTTGGACAGGATGATTAGTGTCACGTATGGAGGAAGAAGGCTGAGGATTGTAAAACATCCCAACGGTGAAGCAAGAGGTGGAGCATCATGTTGTGAGTTTGTTCTGGTGCACTTCATAAGACTAAAGGCATCATGAAGAAGGAGAGTGATGTGGAGATTTTGATCTGAACACATCAGCCAAGAAGCTTAAGCTTGGACACAAATGAATCTCTGAGCATGACAATCAGCCTAAACATTCCTCCAAAGTGGTACCAACCTGGCTTAAAGCTGCAGCGCGTGGGCAAAAAGTCCATAATTAAATTTCATTATATTAAATTTTAAAATTCTACCCCCCTTCTCTGGACACAGGTAGGCGGGTTAAAGACATGATTGACAGCTGTAATTACCGATCACTGTTCAGATTCAGTCAGATGTGACTCTACTGCGGAGCATGAAAATTCCAGGTTCATCTATGTTTATATTTAGTCTTTTGATTTGGACCGAGAGGTGAGAACTGCTGAAGGGAGGTGTGTACTTTTACATTCTTTTTTCGTGAAGGTGTATACAAACTTACCTGCACACTGGTTGGGTGTTGATGCTGTTTGCTTACCTTGAATATGCTGCTCCGCTGCTTTTCCTTCGTCTTGGCCAGAAGACTGGGGTGTCTGTGGAGGCCTTCGATGATGAAGATGTTTTGGAGGATCAGCTCCAGGAGGCTGAGGAGGGAGTAGGACAGGTCCAGGCCTCCCAGAGCCCCCCTGGCCCCCACAGCGAGGGCCGCCACCAGAGAGAAGTAGGACAGGGCTAACTGACCCAGAGCTGCTGCCACCAGGAGGATCACATCCAGGCTCCGAGTGGGGTTGTGTCCCCCCTCATGTGCCCTCCTCTCCAGTCTGTGGACCAGCAGACCGGCCAGCGAGCACAGAGACATGACAGGCATGACGGCTAAATGATACCCATAGAATAAGAGGAAGGCTGTGAGGCGGAGCGGCTGCTGGCTCACCCAGACCTGGTAGAGGATGAAGATGGTCACTCCAGCCACGAGGACCAGGGCTCCAAACACGAGGCCGTAAATGATCCCACCTTGGTAAACAACATGGAGGGTGAGCTTCTGGGTCATGTGGTGCTGACCTGGACTCATCCTGCGGCCCACGTTCTTCCACATGACGTAGATCATGCAGCCCGCCATCAGGTAGTACTCGATGTTGAAGGGGTAAAGGATCTCGTAGCCTTTCCTGAAGGTGAGGCAGGCTGCACTCGCACTGCACCGACACAACGTCGAATTAGAAAGTCCTGGAAGCAGACACGGAGGAACAAACCAGCTGTGGCTCTAAGAAACTATACTTTTATATTTATATATACTTTAATATTTAACGAACTTTAATTTAGATTCCTTGGATATTTCCGTCTTTTTAGTTTTCAAAATCTAATAGATGTAGAATCTAATGTGTGTATTTCTATACATGTAAGTATTTCTGTACATGTGTGTATTTCTCTACATGTAAGTATTTCTGTACATGTGTGTATTTCTCTACATGTATGTATTTCTCTACATGTGTGCATTCCGTACCTGCTGAGTCGAGGTCGCCTGTACTTTCAGATGCATTGCTGTTGCCAGAGCCGAGCCTGTCCTCCTTCTCTAACTCGATCTCTAGCTCGATCTCCTGGTGGATGGTGTCCTCTGTTACCGCGTTCAACCACAGCAGCAGGTCAGCTGAGAGCATCACCATCAACCCAGACCTGCAAACGCCAACGGAAACACAGCCAAATGTCATGTAGAAAAACAAGAGGATGCACATCTGATCTATTAAAACACAAACTAGAAATAACAATCAGGTATTGATGTTATTGTGGAGTTGTTACCTGGTGAGTATTTTGTGTCTGTGAATGCAGTCTTTTGAGTGAGCCCACAGTAAATATGTCTACGATAAATAAAAAATAAATGAGTTACTCAGTTATATGCCACTTATAAGAGGAAATAACTGTTTGTTTTCTCATGATAACAGGTTAAGGTAAGAAAACAAATCTAGTTTTATTGAGATAACGAGACGAATTAAGCTGAAAACCAGCTCTGTTTTCTTGATTTAACAAAATAGTTAACAGTGTTTCACAGAAAAATATCTTAGGGCCACTTTGGATAAAATTGTAAATTTCAAGCAGTAGAGGAAGGGCAATATTTCAAGGAAAAAGCTCAAATATTTCAAGATTAAAGTCGGAAATTTGCGAGAAAAAACTTGGATATTCTCTGAGAATAAAGTTGAAAATGTATGAGAAACAAACTGAATATTGTCTGAGATTATAGAGTCATACATTTGTGAGAAAACCTCAAAACTTTCAATATTTCTGTGCAATTTATGTGCAAAAAGCTTCCTACTTTCTCATAAATTTAGACTTTTTTTTCTTGTAAATTTACAACTTCAATCTTGAAAAATGTAAGTTTTTTCTAGATATATTACCCTCCTCCTCCCGCTCCAAACTTTTAAAAATTATATCTAAAGTGGCGCTAACAAGTTGTTGTACATTTTTGGGCGATAAAGTGTGAATTATTTTGTTTAATCGAGAAAACAATATATACAATACATATCTCAATTAAGCTGTTTTCTCAAGATAAATCAACCTGTTACCATGAGAAAAGAAAAGGTGGTTTCCTTTTGTTATTTCTGAAGTTCATCATCAGGAGTGCATTGACAGCATTTCATTCCCATTCTCCAGTTCACCATAATTATCCTGCGATCTTGACTAAACAAATTTTGTCGTGATAAATGATCTCCTTACTAATGAAATCTGACTTTTATTTCCTCGAGATAAAAAAAAAAAAAAAGTAACCCCTTATCGTGAGAAAACAAGCTTTGTTATCTTTAAGATGGCCGCTCTCAGCTTCCATACAAAGAGGTAAAGTATGTAAAAGTACAACGAGAACCAAAAAACCTAATAATAAACAAATACGTTCACTCAACACTGAGCAAACTCAAAAGCAGAGACCGACTTAAATATTAAAAACTACTACCAGTCACTTTATTGTGATCAGAAATGGGAGATACATATTTAGAAACCACCTGATTTAGCTTTTATTTATTCCTATTAATAAGAATATAAATAACAAGAAGCAAACACCTGTTACTCATAGAAAACATATTCAACAAACAACGATTTTCTGTTAAAGAAAGAAAATCCAGTCCGTTACGAAAGCCATGTCTGCCTTGTCGTTTGTTGTTATATATTGAAAATCAATCAGGAACTCCATCTGATTCATTTGATATCACGCTCACTCTGCCGATGCCACATTTGCATTAAAGAAATGAGTGGTCTTTCTTCTACGTATACTGTACGTCTACTCTGACCTATAGTTTGCATTAAACCGCTCCCTCATATCTAAAACATGCGCAGGTGGACTGACCTTTGAGTTTCCCACATGCACATCTTTACAGGCTGATTTACATGTCGATATTCACACCGTGTGGGCGGATTATTTGATGGTTTGTCTGTTTATTTGTTTGTTTGTCGTCATACATTTTCCGGCTTCTATAAATCAAAGCTCTCCTCCTAATACCTGCAAAAACCCAAACTAAATAAAAAACGGATCTAAAACTAAGCCCAGGTATGCACTCATGAACCCAAAACAACCAAACAGAGAGGATAAAAACATCAACTAATGAAACATTGTAGTTTTAATGAAGAAAAACAAGGGATTGCAAACAAATTCCAAACATTTTATCACATTTATTCATTTTCAACAATTTGTCCAATCACTAACTGAATGCATCTTTCTTATCAAACTGATTCTGTTGCTTCTCAGATGAACAAGGACTGACAGTGCCCACTCTTTACACCTGCTCTGGTTTCTCTCCATTTGTAAAATTTAGAAACGAGCAAATGAACGTCGTTTACCTGCATCGCGAGAAATGGCGCTTCGATGAAAGGTGAGAGGACTCGAGCAGCAGGTTTACACTCCCTCGTACTGAGCAAATATCCGATCCTGCAGACAAACACCAGCAGGCTGAACGCGGCGAAAAGCATCAGCACCACTGACCCAGAAAAGACACAGAGCTCTTAATACAGAATGTATTAAAACGCCTATAACACAAACAATCATGCTTTATCACACAAATCGAATATGAGTTGCTTATTATCACTTTCTTTTTGGTTCAGGTTTGGGTTTTTGTTGCAACAGTCTGTACATTTTAGATAATATTAAGTGTAATGTGAGTTTTTTTTTTATGTCTACTGATAAAAACAAGTGATTTACCATTAAAAAACACGCAACCACATAAACGACGTAACACATAAAACTGATCATTATCCTCACAACCACAACCAAATACTGTTCATTTTTGACAATATCAGGCAAAAATCATCTGGGTTTAATGTAGTTTTGATGTCAAAAATTATACTTGCCTCTAAAAACAAAGGGTTTTTCCTTAAGAAAATGTTAAAAAAAAAGATCATGTAAGTCAAAATAATGAGTTACTGTCTGAAAATAAAGTGAAACTTTCTCAAAATAAGGCGTAACCTTGGATACTGTATCTCAAAATAATGACATAATTCACTGTTTATAAAAATCTTGTGAGATTGTTCAAAGCATCACATTATGCTCAGTGTGAATATTGCAGTGATGTACTTCTATAATGAAATATATTTCATATACATAGGGTACTTTGTGATGTATTTGTATAAATCCGGGTCCTGGTGAGACCCCCTTGCTCTAATATATTTAACAGGTACTTTTTTTGTCATCTTTAGTTTTTTTGCAGATTCAGATTAGATTAGAAAATCCTGAATAAATGTCTGAGATGTTGTCATAGTGATATAAAACAGTCTTACAGGTGACTGTGATCCCCCCGGCGTGGTGGTCTTTATGTGGGCTGATCCCCGGCTGCTTCCTGGCCCACATCAGGTACCAGATCATCCAGACCAGACTGAAGCCCATCAGAACCAGCAGGAAAACCTGGGGCTCCTGGTGCCTCAGGCCGTCCGGGTTAAAAGCCTGCCCGGCCACCAGAGCGGATCCCAGCAGGACCACGTTGAGTCCCAGCAGCCCCGAGATCAGACGCCTCCCGCTGGGAACCCAAACCAGCACCGGATCCAGCTCCGGGTCCTGGATCTGCTGCTGGTCTGAGCTGTTGGAGGGGTTTCTGTGATCATCTGGATCCATATTCAGCTTTTATAAAAACTCAGTCCGGTTTCTTCTCCCTTATCCTGTTTCCAGTCAGTTTTGTGTCATGCGTTTGCGCTTTCGATGAAAACCCGCAGCTCAGCGAGTGGAGGCATGTGTTGAAAAGGTTGATCCTCTTGATCCTGCTGCAGGTGTGGCCACGATTCAGTTCAATACCCAGAACACACCTTTTACACGGAAACAAGCGGGCTCTTTTGTTTGCCTTTCACAATCCTGAGAACTTTTAACATTCATGTCGATATTTCTTTCCATCTAAACCATTTTCATCCACTTTAAAACAGTGACTCTACATCGACAGAGCTGAAGTTCAGTTGAGTTCTTTTACATCTTGTACTGTCTCTGTTTGTGAACCAACAGTCTGCACCAGGAACTGAATTATTAATGTATAACCTCACTCTTATCATTACTTTGCATGAGCTGATAATGAGCTGCTACTGATAATATAGTTTCAGCCTCAAATATAAAGGACAGAAGGATATTTGACATTGATTTAATCCTTCGGGACGCAGCTTATTCTCTGTCTACAAATGATTACAGGGTAGTTTTCTCTTTTTTCTCCTAAATTAATCACAGATGAATGTTTATTTGTTGCTGTAATAAGTCCTCTTGTCCACTGTTGTTTGCAAAGATAGTAGTTGGACATCATTACTATTTTTTGTAAAACCTCTGTAAAAATATTTGATTTACCTTTTAAAATATGTTAACATCAGAATTTTATGGTGACAATCTGTTGATTTCAGATCATATTGAGTGTAATATTATTTTTTCTAGTACTGTAGATGATTTTTTTATGTTAAACAAATACCTACTAATAAAAACAAGTGACTTACCTTTAAAAGATAACAGATAAAGCAAATAGTTATTAATATACTGATCATTTTCTCAAGTTTATCAAGTAAAAGATGTGTATTTGCATGTAATTTTACATAAAATTGTAGTTTTAATGTCAAGAATTATGCTTGACTTTAAAAAATACAATCAGAACACTACTGTAAACTAGTAATTACTTACACTACATGATTACAACAACACTGTTCATTTATGACATATCACACACACATTTCACAGTATATACTGTATTTTTGAAATTTGATGACATTTCCATTTACTTTAGAAATTCAAGGAAAATCTGCAAAATAAACCAGAAGATTACATTTCTGTTACAATACCGTAATAAAACTTAAAATACAGACTAGTGGAGCTAATTCTTATTGCACTGCCTGCATTTACATCTTTCAGCCACCAGAGGGAGGCCACTACTAAGTCATGTGGATCAAGAACATTTTATTAAGAACTTCATGAAAACATTAAACTGAGAGATATACTTGAGGTGAACTATTTTGATCATGATTTTGTTTTAAATATTATGATGAAGTATAAGGTAGCGAAAATGAAAGTACTCAGGTAAAATATGCATAAAGTATACATGTGTATTTATTTTTGCTCTTTATGTGAATGCACCACAATTAGGAAGCAATAACATTTTATTTAATGCAATGGGGAGTAGAAAATAGAGGAAAACAGAGCAGGAAACACCTATCCTAGCCTATAGGGAGAGAAGGGCTCGTCATCTGCAACACCTCAGAAAACCTGCACTGAATGCCTCTATCGCTCATTATAGCTCACCAAAACCACACACATTTGTTTACAAACCAAGGTCAGGGCTTTGTCGAAGGAGGCTCGAGGCAGCGTGGGCACATTTTTTCAATTCCTTCTTCCTCCTGTCCTCACGCCCTGAAACAACAACAATACTGGAGGATTGAAAACCAACTGCCAAGCAAACCAGCTAAGGAATTCCCACAGAATCCCAAGAGGGGCTCAAGACAGCGACCCATTGCCTAAAAAGGAAGAGACCAAAAAGAAAGAATCAAGGAAGTTACTCTGTTTGAACCCTCGTGTAAACATACAAGGGGCTGATATGCTTCCTTTTTATATAGAGGGTTATTACGGCAAATTTTGAAGAACGATAACCACGTTGAAGTGCTCAGGAGGCCTTTGAGGAGCTTCATGTCTTAAAAATTGCACACGTACTGCATTTCTCACATATATTTATACTTGTACAGTGCATATGGAAAGGTTTCAGACCCTTCTGATTCCATTTTTTCTCATCAATCTCTGCAGTCCAGTGTCCCTTTTACTGTCTGTTTGGTCTTTTACACCATTTTCATCTTGTTGTGTCTTGTGACATCTTTTTTTTTATGTCGTTTTCATTTGTTATGCGTGATGCGCAATGCGTTCACCGAGGGCTTGTCTTCCCTATGTGTTACATTTTGTCATAATAATTAGATGAATTCTTGAGTTACGGCCAAAAATACGTTTTGTGAGGTCACAGCCTGATCTTTGACCTTTGACCCCCAAATTCGAATCAGTTCTTCTTGAATCCAAGTGAATGTTTGTGCCAAATTCAAAGAAATTCTCTCTAACGCTCTAAACATAATGAAGACAGACAAACCGTCCTACAGAGATGTGCGGACGCATCTAAAAAAGTTACACTGTTGTGGAGTATTAAGTCTAAACTGGTGAGAAAGAAAAGAACTGAATCCATTTTAACATGAGTCGGGAAAACATAACAAAAAGTAGATGCAGCGTGTCTGGGTTATAATGTGTTAAAACGTGAATCTACAGGGAGAGTTGATGAGTATAGTTCACGCTGCATTTCCCAAAAGACAAATACGAGGACTGTCCAGGACGACACACAGAAGTCCATCCTGAATATAGACATCAAAGATGGCCTGCAGCTTCCTCCACTCTCGAGTTACTGACAGGACCGTCCCGTGTGTTCACGAAAGAATGTGAGCGGGGGCTGCTCCAGATGGGTGGTCTGCACCTTCTCCTACTGTAGAGCTGATAAAACGGCCTGACGGGTCCCTGCTGCTGTCAGGACGGACGGGGGACAGTCCGCTTTACAAACTACGCCTGAGACGTTCAACTGCACGAAAACCACACAGTGGAGAAATCTAGTATTACTTAGGCTCTTGGAAATATTCAAAACTTTTTATAAAACACTGCTGTAACTCTGACCCCGTTTACAACCAGTTCACCATATTTATTACAAATGTAGCCACATTCACCCTCTTTCATACAATGCGAGTCCTAAACCCCAGTGACTTACAGAATTTGAACTACGAGCCTCAACTGCCCCATTAAACCCAATAATAAATCGGAGCAGACATTTCTGTTCAAATCCAGAAAAACACTGATTTTCACATTGCTGTCTTTCCCACAATGTCCACTAAGTCTATATAAAATGTATACCAGTGCGTTCAGCTGAGTCTCCTTTCCCTCATGGTGAAAATATTTTGATGATATAAGGTACTGCCTGCGACTGAGAAGCCTCTGTTTGCAGCAAGCAGCAGGCACATTCAAAATGGTCTAGCTCTTTTTGCTGCCCTGTCAAATTGCAGCAGCCTTGTTGGTTTGTGGTTTGGGTCTTTGTCAGGACAAAGAAATCTGACAATTTCATGAGCAGATATGTATCTGAAATTCTGGTCAGATGTGTCCACTGTCCATGCATTATAATCTGTTCAGTTCTCTCAAACCTACAATTTACTTTAGTTTAGCAACCTATAGTTTATTTAATTAGACCTTGATCTTAGATTTTTGGCAACTAAAATCTAATCAGTTCATCCATGACTCCAAGTGAACGTTTATGTCAAATTTGAAGGCGTTCCCTCAAGGTGTTCCTGAGCCATCAAGCTCATTATAATGGACAGACATGACGTCGCAGTGACTTTGACCTTTGACCTTTGGCCTTTCCAGTTCATCCTTGAATTCAAGTGGATGTTTGTACCAAATTTGAAGACATTCTGTCAAGCCTAGATATTAAAATAGGGACATTCTTAGGACTATGAACAGCCAGAACCACAGATTTAATCAATGCATATAATCATTAGCAAAAATACAGGTAAAAACCTACATGAAGATTTTACAGAATGAGAAAAACGCATTTATGATGTTATTAACACAGCACTCTACCTACAGTCTAACATAGTTAAGACTGTTTTTCCCTCTGATTGGATGATACAAAGTGCAAAAGTAAAAAAAATCTAATTTTCACCTCAAATTTGGCAACTATCACTTGAACTACACTGCTGAGTAGCTTAATTTATAACAATACATCACATTTTATCAATTGCTTCTTATTTTAACATGCTTTGATATTATGAATCTGCAAGGTAATTTAAATTACTTAGTGGAGTAGAAAGTAGGCTACAATATTCACATCTGAGTCATACAGTCCATAAATAAATGTACATTGTTACTTTGCACCACTGCTTTTAAATGACTGCTATTACACTGTATGATCTGAATACTTAATCCACCATTGTTTTCTTTTATGGTTATATAAATTAGATTAATCAGTTTATTGGGAATGTCCTGTTCAGTTCTGTTTGTTTCTTGAAGACATCCACTATCTAATCTGTCAGTCACAGCTACAATTTCTGCCAAAACAGAGCATGTCTGAACAGTAATTCTCCAGCTGCTGGAATCTACTCCTCACTAACAGTAGACACATATTTCCCTTTTTAGGGCATGAGGATCTATTACGTAATTTAGGGAGCACTTGGATCTCTAGCAAACTCGCTTGTGTGGAAGCGGGAGGTGCTGAAAGGGAGCGGCAGCGCAATCCACCAATCAGATGTGAGGGAACGCGCTTTGCCGTTCGCTGATTGGTCAGAGGGCGGACGGCGTCCCGTTGGTCGCTCTCTGGCTAGGAGTTTTTCACGTTGATGGTTAGTAGTTGTAGTCGTCTTACCGGAGGGTGAAACTGTCCCGGGGAGAAATCACACAACTAGCGGGACTGTTTGAGGCGTTCGTAGCGGGGCTTTTTGGAGAAGATTGCCTTAGGTGGTAGGAGATTTCCTCGTTTTTCTCTTGGACAGTGGTCTGAAGTTGTCACCATGCCGGTTTTTCACACGAAGACGATAGAAAGTATCCTGGAGCCGGTGGCTCAGCAGATATCCCATCTGGTGATAATGCACGAAGAAGGTGAAGTTGACGGGAAAGCTATCCCGGATCTGTCGGCGCCGGTGGCTGCCGTACAGGCGGCAGTTAGCAACCTTGTTCGTGTAAGTCACTTTCTTCCTCCTTGTATGTAATATGTATGGAACAAAGTCCGGGGTGTTTTACCTGTCGCTCCTTGGTCCCTCCCTCGCCGCCCGCTTTCAAATTCAGACGTTAAAACTCAAAACTAACCGCCGTTTCCTCGACGTTTAACGATGGCGTAGACGGTAGCATGATTTAAAAGTTTTTAAAGTTGTGTGTACGGGGCAAAGGGCAGCAGTGACGCCCTTTTCCCCTTGAAAATATGCCCTGCCTCCTCTGTAGCCGACTGCCATGTCCTGACGTAGGCACTGCCGCCGGGTATGAACCAGGTAGCCTCTTGTAGCCGGAAACACTCGACTTTTTAACTACATTTTACTTCATATTACACCTGCAGCTGTCCCTGTTGTTGGGAATTAGAGAAAAATGTGTTCTTTTAATACAGTTCGTGCGTTTTCTGGCAGCCTTAGCTCATAAAGCTTGCATAGGTGGGACAGTTCATTGAACTCCCTCCTTGCCAGTCGCCACCTCTCCTTAATCATCCATTTTCGTCTGTTTAACTTTACTAAATGTTGTAGCTACACGTTTGCACTTCTTCACTGCAGCTATTCCACACATTGACCTCCTTAACTGAAATACATTGGTGTTTTACATGGGTATACATTTTTCTCTCAAATCACACATTTCATATAACTTTGGGATACCCCAATGTAATAACAGATTTTTTTTTTGCGTAGTGCATATCTTGAGTCACCTTAAAATCTACCAAATCTTTAAGTTTTAGAGCTTGTTGGTTGCCTATAAGTAGTTTTGTGTTCTATAGCTGTAGAGGCCACCGTAGTCACTGCAGTTTATTTTTATTGCATTGTACTTCCGATAACAGTTGCAGGTCTCCCTGTTTGTTGTTAATGAGAGAAAATATGCACTTCTAATGCAGATTATATATTTTTAGAAAGTCATTGCACTGCCAAAACCCTCAACAAACTGATGCTTATCACACAGTTTCATGTCCTCACACATGATAAATATTTGTTTGATGAGGAACAAGTCATGGATACAAGAAGTTAAATACATCACAAGTACCCTGATATGAAGAAGTAGAGTAAATGAGGCTATTTATGGTAATTTTGCTGTATCTTTGCCCCAGAAACTGCAGCTGATAAGGCTCAACCACAGCAACACAGCCCGCTGTGTATGGAAAATGAAAAAAAAACTTGCATCTGGAGCTATGCTTTGGCCCGATAAAGAATGTCAGTAGTTGTTTGTAATAGTGCTACACCCCAGGGATAAGGGTGTCCTCTATGAAATTATTCTGAAAGGAACCAGTTTGTGGATGAAATAACTGGAGAAGTGTCTGTTTTTTTCATAAGCGTGTGAATTAAATACCTGACAAATCAAGGTCATTCCCCATATTGATGCAAACATTCTTATATTACCACGAAGCAGTTAGTAATGTCCGGGTCGTTGCACGCCAACTCAACCAGAATTCAGAACATTTCTCAGGTTGTGTCATGGACTTTCTTGAAAATTTTTTTAAAAAGTCATGTTAAAACATTTATTAAATTTATTGGATTATATGATAAAAGAATGTTGTAACATCTTTTAACCCTTTTCTATAAAAATTCATCACAGAAATTCTTAAATAAATTACAGTCAAAATATCTTTTTAGCTTTATATAATAGCTTTTTCATCATTGAAACTATGTCTTTCCAATGTCTTGTGGTGTCACAGAATCTGATGGGTCATTTTGATTAAACAACCAAAATAATCACCAAAATGTCAAATATTTAAATTAAATGGAATTGATTGTAGCATTTAAGAGATGGGCAGTTGATAATATAATGAAAATGTTCTGCATTTGTTGAGAGCTCATAGTAACTGTCAAATAAACGGGACCAAAAGTAAAATCGCCTACAGTAATGATACTTTGGACTCATCAGAGTGAAGTACGACAAGTGCTCGTACATTGTCATACCTGTTTGGTGTGATGTTTTGGGCTATTAATTATGCATTTCCCAAAGTGTATTTTTGAAACATTAAATTACATGCACCCCGTTGAACCAGATGCAGCTGTGGCTTCAAGTATATTTAGAATCAAAACCATCTCGACCTCAAAGCTGCATCATAACTGTCATGGTAGCAAGTTAGCTGGAAATACAAACCAATACTTAAGAAGGCAACACAAGTAGCCAGTCAGATATTGTGTAAAGGAACCGATAGAAACTCCTTGTGTCCTGTGGGTTTAGTCTGTGTGTTATTCTCTCTTGTCAGCCTGGTAAAGCTCACAGTCCCTGGCGGTTTGTTGGGCGATAAATTTGGACAATTGCTCCGGCGTCTCCTGTCAGCAGAGGAATGCCTCATTTAGAGGGATTGCTTACCATTAGCTGTAGTTTATTTAGTAATATGTGTCGTCTGAAAGCAGTTTTGGCTCGGTGCTCCATTGTATGCCATATGTATATGTCTACACCAGCCAGACTTCCTTCCTCTGAAGGGCATTACACAGAGGTATTTTGAAAGGGTTGCTCCATAAGATGACCATAATACCTCTGCAGTGACGTCGGTGTCTCTATTTTTTCAAGTCAGACTATGAAGATGTTCACATTACAGTTTTCACATACTGCCATAGGGCTCGGTGTATGAGCAAAAAATGACATTTTTTTTCCAGTGTTACGGACAAATCAGGATTTTAACTGGGTTTTCTTTTCTGCCAACATGAAGTCAAGTCAAAATGCAATTCAAAAAATAGTTTTCATTATTAAAACGTGATGCTGTACATGTGCAATCATTAATAATAACAAAAGAGCATTTATTGAAACATTCACACAAACATTTGCTGGTTTCAGCTTCTCAAATGTTTGCTTTTGGTGCTGGTTAGTTTGGTTAGTAACTTCTGAAATCTCAAATCTAGGAAATTCTAAGCCTAGACTAGACTAGACTAGGGCTAGGCGACGTGGCCTTAAGATCGTATGAGGAATCACGATCCATGATCTGCAGCACAATTTTTCTCATCTTTCTTAAAATGTAGGCAAGTTACAACTAAACTATAACAAGTTTTCCCCTAGTTTTCCTGATGCTTCTGGGGTGATGGCCTATTGTTGTCATGTCTAAAGACTCAGCATTTTTAAAGTGGACTAAAACTGAACACTTTTTATGCAGACACTAAAGAATCACTATAAACAGACTCACTATCCTTCCAACATTAATGCTACAAACCCATAATGCAAAGCTCTCTGTGGTGGTCACACCGGTACCCAGGTCATTTAAAATGGATGTTAGCTGAGAAGGAAAATTTTGACAGTGCTGTTATTTATTTACTGACATGATCTGTACAATCTCTCTGAACAGAGGATCATATGACAAATTAAGATCACGATCTAGAATTGTGAGACTAGGGATGCCACTACTGTTTTCATTGTTGACTAATCTGTTGTTTATTATCTTGATTCATTGATAAGTTGTTTGGTCTATAAAATGTCAGAAGACAGCGAAAGGTCAAGATGACGCCCTCAAATGTCTTGTTTGGTCCATACTCCAAAGATATTCAGTTTACTGTCATAGAGGATCAAAGAAACCACAGAATATTTACATTTAAGAATTAAAAAAAACATGTATTACTTTTATCATTACTCAGTTAGTTGCAGATTAATTTAATAGTTGGCAACTAATCGATTAATTGAATAATCATTGCAGCTCTAGAATAGACTGTAAATCATAAAAATAAGTATTATGTAATGCAACAGTCTTCATAGCCCTTTATTGGACAGAAACACGACTCCCAGTGAATGTTGTCATGTGAAAACAGGCAACAGTTTACCTAAGCAAGTCATAACAACTTTATAAGGTGGTAATATATCAGGGCTGTTTGTCTGTCAGCTCGTTTTGGATTTCTTTTGCCCCCAAGTGGCCAAATAGTCATTTAATACAGCTGTAAATATAGAAACCTCAGTGCCGCTGTTGAGTTTAATGCAGAGCTCATCAGCGTGTCCTGTGGGCTGTCAGCTCAGATGAAATGATTCAGGCTCTCTGGACAATCTGAACTGTGATCAGATGTTTCCAACAGTGGCATGAATGGAGGCATATGTCTGTAATTATTTCCAGTTGCTGTAGCAACACTACAACATGGACAGTGTTATGATTTCACTGAAGTAAGGATCAGATAATTGCTTATTGTTTCAGCCCCACTGGCCCCCCTGAAGCACAGATTGCAAAGTTCAAAAGGGAAAAATTGTGTGGCCTTTTAGCTTCTTTGGCAGTCTTCAGCTGACGCCAACCAGTTAACTAACAATCGACTGAATTAAGAACTGTGACGAAGGCAAGTGGAACATGGGGAAAAAAAAACAATACTGGACTTGAAGAATTGCAGGTCGCAGCCTGTTATTGTATCAAACTGCATTGGACCCGCCCCATAGCAGATAAATGGTGGGGATTTGCTTAGCCAGATCAACGCAGAGTGGGAATCAGTTTGAATTGGAATAGTGCCAGACTGATGGGTCTGGTTCCAAGGCAGAAAAACAAAAGGCATCAGAAAACGCCTGCCATCACCCTGTATTGTATTCACATTGGGAGTCCATTGAAACATGAAATTTCTTGAACTGTATCCATAATAGTCTTAAAAAGTCTTAAATTCAGTGCGTTGAAACCTGCAGAAACCCTGTACATACTTCTCCTTCTGCTATAATTCCAGCAGATTAAACATTTCACAACGGGTCGAACCCCTTTCTGATTTAGTTATGATTTAGTGCTTTGGGGAATGTAAATGCTCATCTTGGAATCTGTAATCAGAATGATTTCAGTCCAATTGAAGAAATATTGTCCATGTAACCGCAGCTAGTGTGAATGAGTCTGCTGGATACAGAAGTTAAAAAAAACATCTCGGCAGAGAATAAATGACTGGAAGATCATCCCTGGCAAGCAAAGAGATGGCTGACTAAAGTTCATTTTTCCAGACGTTCACAGGGTGGAGTGGTGTTAAAGAAAGCCATTTACCTCACTGTCCTTGTCTCCGGAAAAACACATGTTGCACAGATTTCTTCCGCTTCTATCTCTGATGAATTCTCTTTAGCCACCAGCTGAAACAGTAAATCATGTTGGAATGTTGAAAGGTGGCTTAAGTTGCTTTATAAATGATTGACCATTTCATGTGACTTTTTCTGGTGGTGTCTAATCACTTTCCATCATCAGAATGTGTCAAAGTAAGGAGGATTTTGGATGTTTAAGCCTGTCTGAGGAGATCTGGCTAAAGTGTTTCATTGCTGCACTTACTGTGATAAATTTGCAGACCTTTAAAATATTAATTGGAAAGGAGCCTAATCTTATTATTCCAGATGCTTGGACATAAAAGCACCGTCTTTATAAACTGACCCAGTATTTTAAAAAACAAGCCTGTCCAGTGTGCAGAGCCTTCAGCAGCACTCAGTATCTCTGGATTCAGTGTTTCCTGATTGAGACAATGAGCTAGACCTCAATTAAAGATGAATGTCAGGAATGTGAAGAATTCCCAGCAAAGCAGGAATGCATCCCGGCTCAGAGGGGGGCTGAGGTGATTGTTTGAATGAACATCACTGAAATACTGAATTAACAAGGCCTCTGTTGACATGACAACAAACACAGCTTCAAAATATAGGATGCTGCTTCGAATGCCTTCCACACCTTCCCAGCGTCAGACAGTTTTTGTACCTTTCCAGAACTAATTATAACACAATCAATCCACTTTACTGAGCAGTTTATGCTGGATTTGAATATCTTTGTCTTTCAAAAACATTTTCTTTCTTCACAAAACTACATCTGCGCAATGTCATGACTTTGAATCCAGGAGGTCTTCCTCCTCCCTGTGACAGTGGCCATTTGGAAACTGTGGCAAGTTATACATACTTGCATGCACATCAACTAATTTTTTTTTTACCTTGTCGGTACCTGAAGAAACGGCTCCCACTAAGTCAGCTACTTATGCTGAGTGATTGCCGTGCAGCTGTACTTGTTGAACTTGCGGCTGCATAGTGGTTTGGAAGAGTGTCAGGTATAGCGAGTTTGATGTTTTACCATAACGTATGTGTAAGAATTATCTTGTGCAACCGGCTTGCATTTCTTATTGCACAAATAGCTTATGCAATAATCAAAGGCATGCCTCATAAGGTGTGGTGCTACTAAAAACCTTACTTGTAAAACATTTAGGGTGCAGTAATCTTTAATTTATTTGCTGTGGTTCCACATCAGATTTAAACAGACAAGGAGGAGACAGAGGAGCGCCGTTATTCATGTTCTGTATTAGATGATTTTTGAGAGTCTGAATGCATTCCTGTAGGTAAATGGAAGAACAACAGGCTTGTCTGTGTCAGTAGTAATAGTTTTGAGTGGACTAAACAGCCGCTTTTTTATTTCAGGCCTGTTGTGCTTCATTATTTTTATAGCTTCTTTTTATAGACATGGGATGAAGAGAAAGAATTCCAGTGTAGGGTCTCGAAGCGGATAAAGTCGTAATGTTAATCTTCCTGTTTGCCCAGATCACAAGCCTCACATGGCTTGTAGAGATGCTAAATGCAGATCAGTTAGAAACTGTTGCTGCTCAAATAACAGCCGTCTTCTGCAGTGTCGTTAATATTACAAAATAGCACGGAGCTTGATGCAATAACCAAAGACATTCAAGTACTGGCAGTTGCACATTGTTGTTTCAGCTATATGATGTCTGAGATTTGAGTCATCATATATTTCACACATTTTAGTGTTTCTCAGCATATTTTAAATATACAGTAAGACGAAGCATATAGGGATTTTAAAATGTGTCAGTCAGTGTTTGATGAGGTCTTGCAACAATCATTTGTATCAACCACTTCTTTAGTCCTTCACAGATGGGAAACAAATGGCTCATTAGCTGAAGTGCTTTTAATGCTAACAAAAGAAAATGTTTCCTATTACCTGATGCTCTAGTTTCCTGCTATTTGTCGAGGGAAATTATTTCAATCTGCTCATTGTTTGGGTTTGGCATGTTGGCTGAAGGGCTGATCATGAAGTGTAGATAAGTTTAATTGTCATAGAAATTGTCTTTTTCTGTTCACTTTATGCCTTTGTTATAGTATAAGCCCAGTAATAGTTTTATAATACGCCTTATGAAGAAGACACATTTATTGACGCTGAACGCTGGAACATCTAAATGAAAAATTGCATTTCTGTTTGCCTTTTAGGCTGTGTAAACAGGAATTGCAAACAAACAAAGAAATCACACAATAAACACAAACTAATTTACACACACACGTCAGGAATTCACACTGAGCATCATTATGCAGGCCTACAACACCTATTACTGAAATATACAAAAAATGAGGGACAATGATGGTTTCTAATAATAAATATAAACAATGTAGTATACTCAACAATGTTGCACATCTATGTAAACCAAAAGTTGCAAGTCTGCATCTATATCCATGATGGTAATGTCAATAGATGTGCATCAAAATGCGGCCAGCTGAATGTTAGAAGTTAATGCCTTGAGATAATCTGTTGGTATCTTTAAATCTCCTCTCAGCTGTCATTAAAATTATAGAAGAAGTTGGTGCAACGAGATGACATAATTAAAACAACACTAGTCATATGGTGGAAACTGATGTGAAAATAGTGGCATAGATATGACATTTCTGTTAGTTTCAACCAGCTGTTTTTATACAGATGAATGGAACCTATTCTAAACATTATGCAAAATGATTGCAGTCAACTGAAATCTTCACAATCAGGTGATTACGTAATAACTGTGACAGGCCTACTTGGCAGTGACGCAAGGACTACACAGTGTAAAATATTTGTGTAGTCTCCAGTCAGTAGAGATTATCTAGTCCTCAGTGTTGTTTTATGGATTCATACTGCACCTGTGGGTCTTTTTTCAGCAGGCAGATGAAAATGGCAACGTAGAAGGAAGTGGGGGGTGGGGGGTGTTGAGTTGATGAGAAAATGCAGGAAGCCAAGTCAGGAAGACTCTGCAGGCTGCAGGAGCAGCTGTGAGCCCAATGCAGGAACAAAGTGTGATCCAGCAAAGGGAAACCCTTTCCTTTAACAGAAAGAAACAGAGTGTGACGAAGAACACAATGCACAAGGATTGTTAGTTTTTCCAGAAATACAGGTGAAAATGAGATTTGCACTCAGTTTAAATTTGTTCAGATACAGCCCACGTTGCAGTCTTCAAGTACGTCACAGAACAGACATTGTTCTGCTTGTTTATGATTTTTCTGTTACTGCTGAATTTTTTAATTTGTTGTAAAAAATTGTAAACCAGCAAGCTGGGTAGCATGCTGCTGGAGTTCCTCATGAAATGGCCTAAGCTCTGAACAGACCATTTATTGACAGAATATCATGCAAATAGAAATATCTAAGATCTTATCAAGCAGCTATCTATGCTCAGCCAGAACATATGTTATACCCTGTGCACATTTAAACATGTAGGGTTTTTGTGAAGGAGGAGGGAAGAAGTCACTTTTCCCCCAAACTGACAATTAGATCTGCGTGATTTGAGGAAAGTCTGTGATTCGAAATCTGTGATAAAAACAAACTAAACACACAGCTGCTACAAAATTGGCACCAATTAAGTTGAGGCTAGTTTACAGAATACATGCTGTGTGTAAATAAATTGATTTTTCTTATGCGTCTTGTTTCAGGCAGTCTTTGGCGATGTGTTTATTGTTGAAGATCATATTGCAATAATACAAATGCAATTTATGGGTTAGCACTATTGACAGTGAGTAGTGAGTATGCAGTCTTGTACTTGTAAAACATGAAAAATGTGACGAAAGCAGCTCTGTCTCTAATGTGGCTGCTAAAGACTGATCAGATGTGTATTCTTTCCAGTGGACACATTGGCCTCGTTAGATACTTGATTGATTGAATACAAAAATAAGTCATTGACTATTATACTGTATGTATTTAGTTTAAGTAGCTGAAAGCAAAAAAAATCATTAATCAAGTACAAAAAAGAGAGAACTAAACTGTTGCAGCTCTACAGTGAATCACCTGATCCCCTGCTGACTGACCACATTAAATACAATAATGGTATGACCAGTCATTGTTCTGACTCATTTATAACTGGCTTGGTGTTGAATCACTCTTCTCTTAAACAGGAGGATTCACACTGATGAATGCCACTCCCAGTAACTCTGTACGAGCTGCGAAGCCCCTGAAACCTGAGACACATAGCTGTGATATATCCTCTCTGGCTGCAAGACCAGTTTTGCCACCGCCGAGCCGAGCAGGCCTTTTGATTTGTGACTTTCATCGCCTTGGACTCCGCATGTGTCACTACTTCCTGAACCAAATTAATAATCCCTGCTTGACACCACTGATGACTGCATGATAAAATAAAGGCACTGACCTTTAGCGCAGCCTTATGCACTGCCTCTCTGAGTCAATATTAGTCAGCAGTCATTTGATATCCCTGAACACAGCAGTCATATCTGTGACTATGGGCTAATGGTGTGATTTGACCAAACAATTTCATTTCTAGGTAAAAATACAAATCACGATAAAGCTTGTTTTCTGTAATTTCAGTGAATAAATGGTTTATAAAATGACCACCAGGAAAGCCCTGTTCTTATTATAGTTGTAATTATATACCTGGAAAGTAAATGTACTTACTCATATTTGAGTATTTGTCCCCTTTTTATTTAGATATTTTGTGCAAATTTTCAATTAAGCATGTCACAAAATACAAAAATGTATTATCATGTAAAAGTATGGGGACTTTTCATACCAAAACCATGTCCATGCGACAGAAGGTCAGGTTTTGAGCTGGTTGGAGTCCTTCTCCTCTTCAGAATTACTCTGTTCTGTGTCACGTTCACTCTGCTCCATGTTTGTTTGTGTTGCCTTCTTGCAAATTTCCTGTGTGCATCTCGGGGCGGTATGGAAGCATTGTCTAAATGGCAAAAAATATTCCAGTGAAGAGTGTGATAGCCAATAGAGAATTGTGAATATGAAACATCTGTAGAGGTTTTCCTATCATTACGATATACATTACCAATCAGAAGTTTTAGAACACACCAAATACCTACAAAAGGTGACCAATAAACCTGGTTTGCTTTCACTATAACTGTTTTATATTCTTAAAGTTTTGATTGGTAGTGTACATCGTCATATTGCACAACCCTATCACCATTCATTGAAAGATTTCATCATAAAGCAGAAGTCTCTCTGTGTGGGGATATGTCTGAGAAACTTTGAGGAACATGCAGTTTATTTGTAGCTCACTGCTAAGGGCAGCGGTGGGTGCGTTCACCAGAATTTTGCCATCGTAGATCTCTCTGGTCACCATGACTCACACAGCTTTGTGCTAAAGCTGCCCAACATGTGAAAGGCAGGCTGTGTGTGTGTGCAGCCTTGAGGCTTTCACAGTGGCCTTTCTTCTTCTGGCAGAGCGATGTGCTGCTGTCAACAAAGCCAAGTCTGTTCTAAAGGAGCAGCCACTTTATCAAGCTACTTCACAGTGCAGCGTTTCCTCGCACAGCTCTTGGCTGGTCAGAGGAGTGTCACTGTTTCCACTCCACACACAGATGCTAAATGAGTCGACCAACACACAGCTTGGTTTGTGACAGCCTGGAAGGAGATGACACTGACTCTGTGAAAGGCTCTGAACAGAAGGTGGAAGTGACAGCCGTCCTTCCTTATAGTGGTTTGCTAGCATCTATTCCAGGAACAGGATATTTGTGTTGTGGTGTGGGTTGTGGCTCTGATAAAGGAATGAATTTCAAAGCTGCAACATCCCTTTTTCTATTCTGGTCATCTGTAGCTCAAGTGTTTCTAGTATCTCTTAACTATCAGCCATGAAATGAAAATGCATAAGTTGTAATCTGAAAAAAGTATTTTTAAGGAGTAACAATTCAAAACTTAAGAGGATTAATCGCCTAAGTAGAAACTGAATCAACAATAATTTCATAATCACTGAATCAGATGGAGCAGAAACATGGATTAAACTATGAGCTGATCAAGAGTAAAATTAAGTGCGAACTTTTTTTGTTAACCCATTAATTACTTCTTAAGTCTTTTTTCCAATAAAAACATTACCAAGTTGTAGCTTCTGTGCTGTGGACATTTGCAGCTTTACTTTGGCATATATCATAGCAAATTCAGAACTTTTGGGTCATGCGCTATAACTCGGTTAGACGGTTCGAGACGGTTTAACGTGTCAGCTCAGATTTTCGAAGCTTTCAAATTTTTTCTTGGTTTTCAGAAAACCCAGACATGTTGACATGTTTGATTCTTGGCCACTGTATTTAGGGTTAGCTCCACATAGGGGTTACATTAGGCGATGTGATGAGTTTACAAGAGGTAGAAAAATAATAGTGGTCTGTAGCTGCTGAAAAACTGGATGAAAAAGCGGCTATTACAAGACTAAAAGTCAAGTACAAGGTCTGACCTGGCCAGTTTTAGATTTAACAGTTCTAATCTCTACATTCAGATAAGATGTTTTGGAACATGTAAACACACTTTATTTAGTGTCCACATAGAGAGTTCTGTTGGAGTCTATAATCTGAATGATTTCAGCTGGGTTGAATAAATATTATCTTTGTAACTGTAGCTGAAGTCTGTAGTTCTGCTGACTGAGGGAGCTATGTGAGTTTGCATGGGTAATCTCTGCTCAGATTTGTTAAGACAACTTTCAGAATTATACGAGTTGAAGTCAGGTTCAGACATTAAGCCGAACACAAAGGAGAAGCAGACAGACTGCAGCACAGGCCAACGTTGAGAGGCCACAAGTTGTAAAATGCGATCTGCATTGAACAGTCGCTGAGTCACGTTCTCTCTAAAGCATCATGGATGAGTGTTGAGCTGCGTTCAACCAACAGGTCACCTCTGCTCCCCCTTCCTCTACCTCCTCCTCTTCCTCTGCTGACTGAAGTTCAAAAACAGTCCAGAGCCGAGCGGCGATCCAAACAGTTCACTGTAAAAATAGATCTGGGTCTCAGCTTTATTACTGTTGTTGTCAAGCAGTTTGTGATGCCTGGATGGATCTCTTTGCTATTTTCAGCCTCTGTAGAATTTTCGGCAACAAATATTCACTTCTCAGAAGCAGAAACTGTGAAGTTTTTGTCTATTTTTTGACTGAGCAAATAAAGCTTTTCTTTGGGCAGTTTACCAAACATATAAAGCATCTCCTCTGCTCATCTTTAACAGGATGCAGCCACTGTATCTGGTTATTTGCCTAACCTATAATGTCTGATGAAAACAAATGTAACTTCACTTAAACCTCAAACAAACTCATAGTCAAAATATGTCAAATCTCTTGGTAAAGCTTACCCACAAGGCTTGATGTTCCATAAACCCCGTCCATCCAAAAATAATGGAAAACTGTTACCATTTGCTCTTTGGAGGATTTGAGGCTCTTTTTGGGTCAAATCTGTTAACAGTGCCTTCAGACACCTTCCCAAAGACAGATTAGCACAGGGTGAAAACACCTTAAGCTTAAAAATAGTAACTTGTTTAAAACCTTCAACTTGCTCGCCCCACATATGTCAGACGCTCAGTGTCAGGAGGAGGTTTCTGCTGCTCCTGGCATGTCTTTAAGGTCTTTGTGTTCGTTCCTTCCCCCGTCTGCTTTTTTTATTATTTCTTTTACTACTGTCTGTGTCTTATGTCTCTTCTTTGTAGTTCTGTTGCTCTTCAGCTGGACAGGACAGCTTTAGTTGTTTATAGCTTTTATTCAGAGACACTCATTGGAAAAGTATTGTACCAGTGGCTTCGTATTATCATATTTTGAGGCAAATTATTACACACATAGACACTAAACTTGATGTTTCACAACCAGGTGCAAACATCTTCTATGAAACATTTTGATGGTAGTGGTGGTGGGGAGCGCTGACTATCACGTTGGTGAAATCTTCAAATAGGTTACTCTCTATGTCTGTAACTCCAGCAAGTCTGATGAGCCGACGTTGAAAATTCTATTATGCATTATGGTAAATTTTTGATCCTACATTGAACAGAGGGCAAAATTATTGTACAAATACAAGAATTATCTAACATCAGGCAACGCTGCTTTGCTCTAAAATGGACAGCCTCTCTGCTTACCTTCAGGTTTAGTTTGAGGACAACCTTTGGGCCTATTTTATAACTTCCGCAGTTACTCTGAGCCCTGTGGTCCAGTGAGTAGAGGGAGAGGAGATATATGTCTGCTCTGCATCATTACTGCCTCCACGTCAACCTTCTGGAATGACTCTGCTGCTTTGTGGAGTCGGACTCGCTGACGAGCTCTCTCATCAAGGCTACGTCACAAATAACCAGAATAAAAGCACTACTTACTTTTTAAACATTGCTTCATCTAGTTGTTTAGTCTATAAAACATAAGAACATATTCAGGAAGGCCAGGATGATGTCTTCCAATAGGTTTAAACCCCAAAGTCATTTAATTTAGAGTGACATGAAAAAGAGATTAAACCTTTATACCTATATATAATAATATATAACTAATTAGTTTGGCTGATGTTACTGTATGATGGCTATAATGTTGAAAGTTTTTGTAGAAAAAGGTGTAAAAAAGTATATAATTGTACTGGCACTCTGTATTGGATATGGTGTGAGAAGGTTTCAAATGGTCCCCACATTTAATTTGAGAGGCTGGAATAACTGTGTATTTACTTTCTATATTTATTAACTGTCAGTATAGTTGCCTTCAGTTTAATCCACTAACTGTTTGAACAATAATTTACACCTAGTATCACATAGTATCAGCTGAACCTGAAGCCAAATGTTGGAAGCATAAATATTGTTGAAATATGTGCGAGGTAAGAATCATGAGAAATATCAATATAGAGGGTCTAGTTTGATTTGGCTTTGGCCCAGTCACTGAGTGACCGTGTCCCGGTATGAACGCATGCGATCCGTCACCCGTGGCAGCTCGACGTGGGTGAGTTGTGTCTCCCTGCAGAGCTGAGGTCATGGTGGGGGAGGTGAGTCATTCTGGTATTTGAGGGGAGAGGAGGCGGTCAGCTGCTTTACACATTATAACTGTGCTGCTGAGGCCTGGCTTCCCTCCAGCAGCTGCCTTGTTGAAATAATGCTCCGCCGTTCATCTAACAGGACATCATCATGAAAAAGTGTATGATTAAAGACAAAACTCCCTGTGGAGGAAAGTTGTGGTAACGTAGTGTGTGCTCATGCGTTTGACATGCAGCTGATGGTTAAATTGTGCACTCAGGGTCCTGGAAATAGATTAAAAACTTAAACGTTTCAGAACAAGGTGCCAGCATCTCTGGGTTTTTCCTAGGTTTCTGTGGGTCGTAGGTGCTGCAGTCACAGTCAGTTAGTGATCGTGCTATGCGCAATGTCCTGAAGTAATCCTTTCTCCTTTTGGTGTGCTATAAATAAATAATAATTACAATATAACAATAGTGAAGGAATATGAGCTGCGATGAAGCATAGCCATTAATGACAGCACAATGTGGTAGAGAACTCTCAGCAAAGTTTATTTTCCCCGTTTTCATTTGGCTTACAGTAGGTATTGTGAAAAACACGTATAAACTCTGGCATCTTTTCTGAAACTTACACAATTGAAAGGAAAAATCACCATAAAGAGTCTCCCATATGTGTTTTTGTTTGAGATCTGATGTGTAACTCAATTACATTTTCTGAACAATAATAATAAATAAATACTTCTATGTTGTGACCCTTTCAAACTCAACCACTTGACGTGAGCAAGATTAGATGTTAAAATAGCATGAAAGTGTTGACTGATACAAATCCTCATGACTAATGAAGGAGTCATCAGGGGGTAGACCTCCTCTGGAGTCTGGTAAGGGGGGGACACCAGGGGGTGGTCTTCAGTTTCTAAATATGAATGTTAACTGGCTTTTTATTAACGAGGAAGAGCGTGTGTTCACATAGTCAGGCTTTCTCATGTCTCTGCTCAACCCTAAAGGTTACATAAGTTAGCTCTGGTTTGTGTTTTCTCTGTGAGGGTCAGCTTTTGCTGCATGTGATTTGATGAGCTGCTACAGTTTACCTATTAGGCAACTGAAATGAAATTATTCTGCAGCTATTTAGATAATCGCTTAATTTAGAGATTAGAAACATTTTCAGTTTTCATTATCTCAAATTTGAGGGATTGCTCCTTTAAGCTCCCTTTTATCCATCTTGAATGTCAGTCATTGAAATTATTTAGATGCACTGATTTGATACTGATATCTCATGGTTTCCCACACATACACTTGACTTGGGCGGGCCACCTAGGTTTATTAACCAAAGTATATTTAGCGCGTAAATTCAACATTTACCTCCACCAAGGAGATAATGCAGAACAAACTGCTGTAGTCTAAACAGACCCACCGTGATCTCATAATGAACTAGACATATTGCATCAGGGATTACTTACTCTTAACAAACATAGTGAAACAACTTGCACCTCTTCACACACAGCTTTTAGTTTACGAGCAGAGCATCACTCCATCACTATTCACACACTATCTTTGTTAACTTGTGGGCTCGTCCTCAGCCCAGTGATATCATTGACGATGTCACGGCTTTGCGAATCCAACATAAAGGTAAATTACACATAACATGATAAACTGAATGTTAAAGATTATAAAACAGAACATACACAATAACTTAACATGACTGAATGTGTTTTACAGTTTCTCTAATGTCCATAACTTGTTGATACGTAAACTTGAACTTCTCCGACATGCCCACTCAGGACCCAGACTCAGACATCTGTGGCTCAATGTGATCTGAACTTGTTTAAGTCTGACATCATGACTTAACAGTGGCAAAATAACACATTACACAAATTCCTGCAGGTTCAAGTGGACCAACTGACATACTGTTGGCAGACTTTAAATCACTATAAACAGACATAAATAAACTTGCTAGCCTAGCAGCAGTAATGCTAATGACCCATAATGCAGCGCTCTCTATACAATGACAACGTATGTAAGGAAAGCTGGGACTGGAGCTTGTCATTTTTTTTTTGAATACTTATCAATATCTCTTGTTTTGCAGGTGGGGAAGGAGACTGTACAAACCACAGAGGACCAGATCATGAAGAGGGACATGCCACCTGCTTTCATCAAGTAAGCCCTGCAAGATTTCTTACAGACATTTGTGCAGTCACAAAGCTCTTTACTGTCCCATGTACTTCTTATTTCCTCCTCTAAGTGGAAACCACTGGTCTCTCTGTGCCTGTCTTTTTCTCTTTATCTTTTTCAGTAATGGCTGTTTGTGCCCAAGCAAAGGTCAGACATGGCATGTTAAGTGCCTCAGAGTCTTGTCCTGGTGTAACATAAATACTTCTTTGCCCAGGGAGGAGAAAGGCCTCCAAACTATACATGCAGTGGTGGAATTTAACCAAGTACTTTAACTGCAGTACTGTACTTAAATACAAATTCGAAGCATTTGTACTTTACTTGCGTATTTCCTTTATATGCAGCTTTATACTTCTACTCCACTACATCACAGAGACAAATATTTTACTTTTTACTTTACTACATTTGTCAGACATCTTTAGTTACTTTTTCAAACTACAGTTTTTATCCCCTTCCTTGAAAACCACACATCTCCAAATGTGTTGATTTTGAGTGTTTGTGATAAACTGAAGGATGAAGTGTTCCTTTTTATAAGTTGAGTTTCAAATTCTACTCCATCTTAAGCTAAATAAACTCTTTAAAAACCCTCTTGGATTCACTGGAAAATGCATTGTCATAAACAGAAACAAACAAACAAAACTAGTTACCTTGGCCATCTATAAGAGAAAAGTGAGAGTAGTGTTCTTCTCGAGAAGTCTGACCTGCTGGTCTTTTACTTTACTCGTAGTGGAGTATTTTCACCGTGTGCTATTAGTACTTTCACAAAAGTAAAGTATGTGAATCCTTCTTCCACCACTGTATATGCCTCATACAGGTCTATAAGATCCAATGGCTGCTGCTGCTTTAAATGTCAACACACAGAAAACTGAACATAGTGATGTAGAAAAGGAGATTTGTACATGTTTAATCATTAACTTCCCCTCAGCTGCTGTCTGTCTGTATCATAGTCTCTCACCTATCCTTATTATATGACAGATTACAGTCAGGGGGGAGAAACTACACCCACCTCCTCCCCTCCTCCCCTCATACAAGGTCAGGGATGAAACGCATTGGCAGGCCCAGGTCGTCAGGCTCAACACATTTGGCGCCTCAAAGTCACATCGTCACCCTGTCGTCATCCATCAGCACATGTGCTGGAATGCGTCTCCCTCACTAAATATAGTGTGTGACGGCCGGGGTCCGATTAATGCATGGCTGTTTCTCGCTGGTGCACGCTGAAGGACACGGCTGGCTGCCTCTGCACACACACATACATGCATACACACAGATCAGCGTGGATGTCATGCACATACATTAGCCTTTATCCTTCAGGAGGCTTGTGGAAGAACGGAAACGCAGCCTCTTCTTGTTTGCCCCCTAAAAAATGTGGAAAAAGGCGATAATGTTCCCACGTTACCACGGCAGCATTTGTCCTGCAGGCTAAAGGAGGAAGCCTGAATTCTGTGGGAACTGGAACATGTGTCAGTTCTTGGCTTGTTGCCTGTTTCTATGTGCAATATGGCTGTTTCAATGCTACGCAAGCAGCATGCACTGTACGCTGTATTACAGGACTGAACCTGCAGTTCACTGAGTGTATTTAACCCAAGAGGGGGTTATGAATCATTAACATATCTCTGAAAGAAGGGGTTAAACCAGGCTGCAGTAAATGGATACTCATGTTACATATGCAACATTTTCCCTAAGTTTTGGGAAGACTTAGGTGCACAGGTGGGGGGTTTGGTGGTCCTTCCACAAGAATATATCCAGTTGTTTAATAAAAAATTATCTAATTTCACATAATTCTGGACCGTTATTATAACTAGGGCAGGGCGATATTATGATAAAAATTTTATATTAGTTGATATTAATCATTATCATCATCAAATCACTATTTCTGTCAAGTTTAAAGGCTGATTTATGGTCCTGATTAAAAGCTGAAGTTACCAGATGGTTATTTGTGGTTTTAAACTATTCTTTATGATCAGAACTTGGCACACACTTGCTCATCATGAAAACACCAGATCAGTCAATACCAATGTCAAAATGGTCAGCACTGTGGAAAAGATGTGTGAAAGATGATATAAGACATTAAATGTGAGATTTACAGTAAACTCCATGTGCAGCAGTGTGAAGCGCTCACAAAAACAGGAAGTGAAACAGGTATGTTATGGCTCGCTGTCTCTCAAAGCTTCCATCTATTTTTGCTGCAGGCACTTTGCTGTTTCCATCTGTTATGTTCACCTGGTTTCTGGTCATCGTGTTGATTTTTGAAGTATTTTTTGTTTGTTTGAATGGCTCTTTAAATCACTCCTGCTGTCCTTTCCACAGAGTGGAGAATGCATGCACTAAGCTGGTGCAGGCCGCCTCCATGCTGAAAGCTGATCCATACTCTGTTCCTGCTCGGGATTATCTCATCGATGGCTCCAGAGGAATCCTGTCGGGAACCTCTGACCTGCTCCTGACCTTCGATGAGGCTGAGGTATGCATTCATTCATAACTTCATTCATTCATGCGGATTCTAAGAGTTCAGGAGAGATTCGGTCTTTTGCTGTCACTTTATGACTTTTTGTGGTAAATCGATGCTTTGTATCATTCAAACAAATGCCTCTTTTACACTAATGTTAATAGTAGGCGTTGTCTTATGAGCTACTCCTGTGAAGTGCTAATTTTTTTTAGCAACTTTCTTTTATATTAATCTCTATTAATTAATGACAAGTTCTATTTTTTGCACATTTGAGCCCATCTGCAGCCCTTCTCACCTGCTCACCCGGTCTTTGAATTGTGTTGTTTTTCATTTAGATCTTGTATAAATCATTTAAGGTAATTGCATCATTTTCTGGCATTTTCCCAGTGATGCACTGATTTGAATTAAGAAGAAATAATTCAGTAAATTTGCATATATATATTTATTTGTTACGTTTTGTTTTATAAAGTTAGAAAGCTGTGTTTAAGGTCGATCCTGATGTTGGTTTACCCATAAAAGAATGATCCCAGTCTCTTCCATACATTGAGGTTTATTACAGCGCATTAATTAACCATTGGTATTGGATCACTACTCTGGATCGTCTGACACCCAAAGTCCCCAAATCAATATCGGAACTGAAAAAGTTGGATTGGTGCTTCCTAATTTTTCCATAGTAAAATGAGTTTTATGTGTGATCGGGAACAACTTAATTCTTTCATTTGAATTTATGGCAACATGAGTATCCAGAGAGCGAATCTGCAGCCTGGTTTATTATTTCTGACTGGGTACAGTCTGGTGTGCTGGTGTTTCAGTTGTTCTATTTGCTAAAGTGTTATTGAATTCTTTTGTTTTGTCACACATCATTTCCTCCACTTCTGAAAATGCAATCAATAGTTTTTCCTTATTAAACTTATTTAACTTTCTTTGTGCATAAGTATGAGATCATAACAGAAATAATAACATAATTTATAAAAGGCAGAACACGACACTCTCTCTCTCTCTCTCTCTGCATGTTCTATCTTGTGCTGTTGGAGCGTTTACTTTAATCTGACATCATTCAGGTTAGACTTGAAAGTGATACATTTTACAACATCCAACCTGCAAGATTGCCGTTGACTTGTTTTATGGTTGAATGTGTAGTTGGAGTTGAAATATTTTAGCCTGACATCATGTTGTGTGTATTTCCAGTAACACAACCCTGTAATTAGAAATGAGGCCTCCTGCATGCAACGCAGCTGCCCTGCCAAGTGAGGAAACTGTGTAGATACTGGAGACTGAAGATGTAGATACTGGATCAGACTGCTGTACGTGCAGAGCTCATATCATTGGGGTGTGAAGGTCAATAAAAAGCTGCATGTCAGCTCAGAGTGAGTGGACAGCAGATGTCCCAGTGCTGTGTGCAGCAGTCAGCAGGAGTCATCAGTCAGCAGTACCATGTTTTTTTCCAGTGCAGCTCAGGGATCCCTTATTATTGTGAGGTACTGACTGTTGAACCAGCAGTCCATATAAAGCTGCAGACAAAAGGCTGGAATGTGAGCAGGCAGCGTTATCAGAGTGTAATCAGACCTGCTGTGAATGGGAACGCTTATTCTTCATTCTTCTGTTTATTCTTCTGTTGATGCTCTCTCCTCATGATCACAGGTCCGCAAAATTATCCGAGTCTGCAAAGGCATCCTGGAGTACCTGACAGTGGCAGAGGTGGTGGAGTCTATGGAGGACCTGATCACATACACAAAGAACCTGGGACCAGGTCAGACTGAATACACAGACCTGATTCACTGATCCATACTGTGTGATGAACTAACACTGCTGCTGCACTCTGAAAACGCTTTGTCAAGTCTGTGAAATTGACCCCAATGATTTCATAGTGATATCATCGAAATATCACAGCATGGCCTCAGATAAAAGAGGCTTAAAGGATCAGTCGAGTGATTTTCTCTGCTTTGGTTATTGTCAACAACTCTTATTGGAAAAACTAACACCAGCAGTGAATTCATCCTACAAATGGGATTGCCTGCGTATCTCAGGTCAAGTTCAACGTGTGAGTTCATACTCTAACGGTGACGGTGAGGATATTTTATATCCAAAAAGTCAAAGGTCAGCTTCAGTGTGACACCATAATGTTCTGCAAAATCACTTTTCTTTCCATTATTCGACGCCATAGCTCAGGAACAGAGGGGCAGATTGTGATCATATGTCATTAGATCAGATACTGAATTGGTGACACTAATCTTGGGTGTCGACCTTCAAACTGTGCTGACTGAGTAGATCTTCTCTGCTGCCAGTTCAACATGTGTGTAAAGCATCCATGTTGTTAAATCAATTTATTCATATATCCCTACAGCACAAATCAAACTTACCTCAAGTGGTTTGACAGCAGATGACGTGCTCTATCCTTGGACCTTTGGCTTTACACTTAATAACTTTTATTAGATTACTCTGAAGTCTACAGTTTAACTCTAAAGAGAAATGCAGTGGAGTAAAGTACAATGTTTCCTTTTTTAAATGCCTTGGAGTAAAAGTTAAATTGAAATGTTTCTGTTGATTTGTGTTTTAGGGATGACCAAGATGGCAAAGATGATCGACGAGCGGCAGCAGGAGCTGACTCACCAGGAGCACCGCGTGATGCTCGTCAACTCCATGAACACTGTCAAAGAGCTACTGCCCATCCTCATCTCAGGTCATTTGAGGGAATTTTTTTTTAAATACATGGTTCAGTTTTATGTTTTTCATGTTTTTTTTGGGCAAAAAATAAGATATTTTAGGTGACACATTTCTCTTAAATTCTGTGCGCTTCAGGTATTAAAATCTTTGTGACGACTAAGACATCTGGTGGTCAGGGTGTGGAGGAGGCCTTGAAGAATCGGAACTTCACTTTTGAGAAGATGAGCGCTGAGATAAACGAGATCATCAGAGTGCTCCAGCTAACATCCTGGGACGAGGACGCCTGGGAAAACAAGGTGCGTTCATTAAACACACCTTTTATCACCTTGGTTTGTCTACCGCATCGGACGCACACTCACTGTGAATATACACCAGAAACGAGACACTGCTTTGCTCTTTGAGCATTTTTGTACATTTATTATGTTTCAGGAGTCACTGCCTGTATTATCTGTTTATTTTTGCTACCCACTGTGCTCTCACACACTCCCAGAATGCCTTTGGCAGGAGGCTGCAGATTGGAAAATGACAACAAATTTCCTTCTTTTAATAAGGCATGCACTCGTTCCAACAGGAAGACCTTATTTGGAGCTGGACAGGTGTCATTATGCTTTTTAATAAGAAGGGGTGTAACGGTACACAGAAGTCACAATGCGGTTCACAACACGGACATCATGGTTCAATATGAGTTAGTACAACAGGAAAAACGCATAAAATTCTTGTCATCGGGAAGGAGGTGCTAGCGAGCAAGAATGTAAATAAACAGTAGCATCTGAAGCAACAATGGTTGACCTGCGCCATGCATTCACACTCAGCATGTAGACTTCAGCTACCGTCAGCTACCCTCAGACTAAATGGTGTCAGTTTGGTGGTGACTGCAAGGTTAGCTTTTATATTCATGACAAGTAATATTGTCATTGACAGTTTGGGATGAATACGCGTACTGTTACACCCCTAGTAATTAGCAGACTTTAATCAAAGCAAGCATGCTTATACTCTCTCCTCTTGTCTGTTGAACTGGTGAATATCTGGGATTTGTGTTTTTATTTTTCTGCTCTGCACGTTATTTCCTTTTCCCAGCGCTCTCTTTCTTTCCTGTTTTTTGTTGTCCAGTGAAACATTTGTATTTATGTGGATCTTCCTTTCTTTTTACCGTTTCTTTCTCCCTTCACTCCCCCCTCTGTAGAAGGTAAGCCTCACCTCTCTGGCCTCTTGGTTTGTACAGCAGCATGTCTGACAGATGTGTGTGCTGTCTGTCTTGTGCTTTGTAGTGCCATTTTGTGCTTTCAGTAGCAGGAAAGTTTCGAGGTTAAACTGTTGTCTGTTGATACATTAGAATAAATGATACAGAAAAGTGTAATGGAATGGTGTTTGTGGAGAAGTTGTTTAGCAAGATGAATTGCTGTTTAAATGCAGTCTTTTCTTTGCTCTTTTTGGATTTATTTTGCTTCGTAACATGACACTATATCATCTGTGTGTCCTCTTCCTGTGTCATGAAACCTCAGCATCTGTGTGTCCTTACCCGGTCACGTTATCGATCGATCTGACTCATGCACTATTGATTTGGGTGTCATTATACCGCATTGAGCAGCCTTTTACCAGGATGATCCGGTTTCTCTTGAGCTGGTGGAGGACATACAGAAAGTCTGACATGGATTTTATTCTATGAATGGCTAATTTTTAGCTTTAATCCCACCGATTTTGGCCTAGTTTGTGCACAAATCTTTATTCCACCAGTACTAAACACATCCCATTACTAATCTGTGAGCCACATACTGTCTAATTTGTAGTAATACCCATCTGTGTGTTTGATTATAGGCTGTTATGAATGTGTGTTTGCATTAATAAGAGTGCAAAGATCTCTCTCTCTCTCTGTTTAACTTTTCACTCCCAACCTCCACGTGTAGATAGAACAGCAGCTGCGCAAGTTTGAACAGTTAATCCGCCCACACCACCCTGGAAGATTTCACTTCTCACCTTTTTACTTCCTGTGGTTTTTTTTCTCCCCTTTTCATCTCACAGTAACTCCCTGTTACTCAAACAAACAGCGCTTTGTTTTCATTTTGGTTTTGATCAAGGGATTGTTAAGAGGCTCAGACCAGTGAAATGTGAGGCACCTTGAAACCCCTAAAAATCTCAGTGGAAAAAAAAGGCTATTAACTTTCTGTTTATCCAAATTGTAAAGTTAATTACAAAAGTTGAGGATCAGCTGATGCCAGTGTCACTAATTGCAGCGCTGTAGTGATTCATTTAAACTCTACAGTTCTGCTTCTTGTCTCTAAAATTAAGTTATGTCTTTAATATTGGTTAAATAAGTCCATATGCAAAATTAATTAAGCATTCTTATCCAATTAAAACATAAATAAATAAATAATAATATGCAGGGTTTTCCCCTAGGTTTTCAGATGGTTTAGGTGCTGTCTGGATTCCTGTGTTTTTGTTTGTTTGTGGAAGATTTAGGCACGTTTATAGGGAGTATGGGGGTCCTACCACTAGAAAATATGTTTTTCAATTAAAAAATATAGACTTTCACATGATTTTGGACCATTATTATCATATATCTGTACAGACATTTGGAAAAGCTGGAACAGACTTATACCTTATAAGCCTTATAATGGTAGGGTAAACCCTGATATTTTAACTTATCACTAGACAAAGAAAGAAACATTTTGGATTTATTTAGTGTCCATGTAAACATTTACGTTGGGATGTCTAATCAGGATGATTTAACTCAGGTTGAAAACACATTGTCTGTGTAACTGCAGCTAATGCAATAGGTTACTGTGAAAACAACCTGCAGAAAACAAAAAACAGCTTTTTAGCATTTTAGCATCTCTCAGCTCATTGTTCTGTATTAAAGGTCAGAGTAAGCTGTAGTTAGTTAGTCTCAGGGTGGTCTCAGGCCTACACTGTTTAGTTCAGTTGAATAGCACTGTTTTGCCTTTAGTAAGATTTGTGTGGACATGAGTGTAGGATCTTTGAAGGAGCCAGTGGGTCTGATCCAACTACCAGGTGTTTGGGTTAAAAGGCTTCTGTAGCCTGGTGATATTTATAAACCAAACCAAGAGCTGCTGAAAGCCAGATGTTCACAGACCAATGAGATGAGGACACACTCTCTTTTGGTGATAAATTTTGATTCACTTGAGTTTTGTTTGTTTTTGTGTATGTGTGTGTGTGTGTGTGTGTGTGTGTGTGTCTGTGAACAGAAACCAAAACCAAAGTAAAAGAAAAGTTCATCAAATCATCCACTGATTCAGACCAAAACCAAAAGAACTTTAGGTTTAAAAATATGTTTGTGATAAACCCTTTGCACACTGCCTGCCCAACACCAAACAGCATTAAGTCCAGCAAGTGAAAAACCAAATGAACATTTTCTCCTGAAAACACAATCTGCACCTACACCGCCTGTCAAAAGTTTTAAAATACCTCCATTTTCTCTAAAGGAAAGACAGACACTTTTAATGATTATACTGGTTGGTCTGCGTTCCTTTATTTAATGCTTTTTCTTCACCATTATGATAGCACTATCTACTTCCTGCAGTGCAGTATTGTCAGTAAACCTTCAGTGTGTAGCAACACAGTCTGTTCTAACACTTTGGTTTCTAAAATGTACCAAAACTGCCAGAGATTCTAAAAAGTTTAGGTTATCAAAAACTGAAAAAATAATGTACGTTTCAGTTCAGGAACAAGAAAGGGGTGAACAACTTAGAGCTTTTCTGTAGCAATGGAAGTAAATGAAGTGTTGGAAGTTGATGCAGACATCTCCTACAGGTGTCCTGACTTTTATTGATTACTTACAAATCCTCTGTCTGTATAAAACACAATGAAAAAACACACTGTGTTACTGCACCCTCTAAAGCATTTTATGAACAATATTGCACTACAGGAAGTAATGTATTACCATCATAGTGGCAAGGAAAAGGCAATAAACAGAAGAAGACAGACACCACCCTTAAAGTGTTGACCTTTCCTTTAGAGAAAATGGAGATGTTATACAGGTTTTGTCCTGCAAGTGTACTGCAGTCAGGTCTGTCTGTATGCATGTCTGTCTGCACCTGTAAACGAAGACTACAGCACATTTTGACTTGACATTTTTACACAAGGAAGGTCTCTAAGAAAACATATTTTCATTTCTAAATCTGCTATATTTGATGGGCGTTCATACTCATAATACTGATACCATCCACTCAACCCCAAGTAACTTAGAAACACCTGATAGGAGAGGCATAACCCCAAGTCCTGAGAGCATGTTTTAAGGGTCAAGGACTTTCTGTATATTTCTAACACTTTATAACATATATATGCTTCTTTGTCGTGTATTCACAACATAGTGGAAATATTGAGTGTGATGGATATGATCTAAGGGGGCGAGGGTCTGCAATCTCTGATTGTTTTGTATCTAATTTTTTCATATTCCTTTAGCTTTTGTGCAACACTTTGTTCTGGTTTTGCCTACATTCAGCCTTTTCCAGCAGCCAGCTCTGAGCAGATCTGATTACAGGTCAGGACAGTTCATCATTTAGAAATTATTGCCAGTAATGAGCTTGGAGCCTTCTGGAAAACAGACTAAAACAGCACAGTTCACCCAGACTGTCACAGTATTGCAGTATTTCCAGTTCAAACATTTTTAACAAACTCAAGAGGTTTTTCATCATGAGTTGGATTAATTGGACATAAAACTCTTGTGAACTGCAGAATGAACAGCATGAAGGACAGTAACTTTTTTCTGAATCTAAAATTGTGCCGTGAAAGATCAGCTCACTCAGTCATCTGGTCTCCTGCTTTGCTCTGCTTTGTTTTACAGACTCACACAATGAGTGGACTCATTGTCGAGTCGGCTGCTGTGGGACAGATTGTTGTATTTCCATCCACTCTGATTGAGATACAATAGAGACTTGTTTGGCTTTTATAACACGACACGCTCATTATTGACGATCGGAAAGAATGATGGAAACGGCATGTGCTACATGTTGTGCCTGACAAATGTTACATGGACTTTGCTGAATGGATTTGATCATGGAGATGGTTCTGGAGATTTTCTTGAACATGTAACTCAGTTCAGGACATCAGCCTTTTGTGTTTTACATGTTTCTTCATTAGCTTGTAAAAGTTAAAAGACTGCAGACATGGTTTCAATGAGTCACTATCTGATTCCTTAATAGAAATATATTCATGCAATCTCACATAAACCCACAGAATATTGATTTTAAAATAACAGTGTCTCAGTTTAAAGAGAGACTGTGTTTGAAATGATTTAGAGGATTGATTGGCTCCTTTGTTAATTTTCTTTGGTCACATTGATCGTCTATTCATTTATCGTCTTTCGTCCCAAAGGACACCGAGGCCATGAAGAGAGCTCTGGGACTCATCGACTCGAAGATGGCCCAGGCCAAGAACTGGCTGAGGGATCCAAATGGTCAACCAGGTAACAGAGAAATACAACTCGTCTTCTAACAACGGGCGGGTACTTTTACAATGAACGTGTTGGTTCAGTTCACAAAACCTCTGCTGCTTTTGTCCTTTTTTTTGTACTTTTGATGGTATTCAGGCAGAAACGTCATCTGTATCTGGTGACATTTTTTATTTCACTGTATTGCAAGAATTCATTTTTCTCGTCTTAATGCAATACACTTTTCACAAATATAACAAAGAATGTGACATAAAATTGAACCAAAACAGCTCTTAATCCCAAAAATTATTTTCCGTGTACAACCCCCACACAGCTAGCTGCACACAGCACGCGTCAACATGCCAGTGACACTTTATGCCACTGTCCTATTTCGAGTGTAGCTACCCCTCCCACTTTCTCTCGTGTGTGGATGAGGAGAGACTACTGGTCAAGAAATATCCCAAGCTATATGACCCACAGTCTCGTCATTACAAAAACAATGGCCAAAAAGAAATTGCCTGGCGAGCCTTGCTCTGGAAATTCCCTCTTCTTCTTCTTGTCTTAAATACAGTTTTGTTGGGACTTAAACATTGATTGGCTTGGTTGAATCCTGTTTACAGTTTATGCAAGAAAACTCAGATCAAGAAATTTTAACTTAAAAGGCTTTAGAGACACATGGGAAGTCAGAAAAACATAAAACCGCTATTAAAAGCCTGCAGTAAACACCTGCCATCATCTAATATTCTGTTTTCAATCATCACTGAAGTCCAGGACCCAGAGCGACGAGACTTGAAATAGGTCTTAAATTGCATTAATAATCTTGCAAAGGCACTCAGGTTTTGAAATTAACTTGATGAAACCCTGCAATTCACACATGAAATTAAGCTAATGTCTGTGTATTGTTGAAAACATGTTTATGGTAGTTATTTTATTACTATGGTACAATCACTTTTAGTATGAAAAATGTCAACCTGTTTCCTGTTGATGTTCTGCAGTGTGACGTTTCCTTTTTGAGCTAGGGGCGGTGTGTAATACGATGCACTGCAGCGGCAGGACTTTATTACATCAGACATTACAAATGGTTCCCTTTGTCACTGATACCCGATCCAGATATTTGAGTCAGTATCAGATCAGTGCACACCTACAAAGAAAAAAAAAAAGGATCATGGTCTGACTCTGGGTTTCTGTGTTGGTTTTCAGGAGATGCAGGTGAGCAAGCCATCCGTCAGATCCTCGATGAAGCTGGGAAAGTCTGCGAGCTGTGTGCAGGGAAGGAGCGCAGAGACATCCTGGGCACGGCCAAGACTCTGGGCCAGATGACCGATCAGGTGTCTGAGATGAGGGCCAGGTACAGTTTGTCTGCCTCACTGTATGTTTTAAAACTTCACAATTTATTTTCCTTTGGATGTACCGTTACAGATATGCTCTTTAAGTACCATAGTTCAATTTTCCAGCTTCTGAAGAACAGTATGTGTAGGGCAGTAAGCATATTAGAGGGGATTATGGTGTGTAAGAGTGGAAGTGATATCCTCCTGATAGGAAATCACCAGGGACTCTGAGTCACAGTGGAGTAAAAGCAGCTGTCTGGTATTAATCCTTAATCTACTTTAGCCCCTGCTTCAGTGACTGAAAACGATGTGGTGCCCATGAGACTTGTCTGGAAATGGTGGCATTAAGTTATGAAGTACTGTTCTCACACAGGAGGAATATAAGGCTTAAAGTTTAGAGTAAACAAACAGGACGTAAAAGGTGAAGCGATGCTGCAGCTTATGGCTCCCACGTTTTTCCTGTCCACCTCAGAGGTCAAGGGGCGTCGCCAGCTGCGATGCAGAAGGCCCAGCAGGTTTCGCATGGGCTTGACGTGCTCACAGGAAAGGTGGAAAACGCTGCTCGCAAACTGGAGGCCATGGCCAACTCAAAGCAGGCCATCGCCAAGAGGATCGACGCCGCACAGGTCAGCCTTTTCCGAGTGTCTTCAGCTTTTCCATTTCAGATATTTGACCCTGTTTGTGAATGTTTTTTCCCCACTTCCCGTCCCTGCAGAACTGGCTGGCAGACCCTAACGGCGGTCAAGAAGGAGAGGAGAACATCAAGGCTCTCCTCACAGAGGCCAAAAAGATCGCAGATATGTGTGAGGACCCCAAAGAAAGAGAAGACATCTTGCGTTCTATTGGAGAGATCGCTGCTCTCACTGCTAAGCTGGCTGATCTCAGAAGGCAGTAAGTTAAATTAGGCACTTTTCATGTTTGATTTTTTCCTTTTGAGTGGGAGCCCCCTCCGTGCTCTGCTTTCACTCTGTATAACTGTTGTTCTGATGCTCTCATTCATTAGTTTAATCATTTCCATATTGTCATCATCATAGTGCAGCTGTTTACTGCTTCTGTCACCAGGAAACAAGATTAGTCTCTGCTTTGACTTCAACATGAAAACAGTTCTGGTTCTAACTGGTTCTACAAGTGGGCCATTCTACTGAGTTGGTGCAAACTGCAGTCACCCAACCAAAAAACACATTTAAAAAGCATACAAGTATGATTTAGCTGAAACCTGCCTCCCCCTCTCTCATGGCTGCATGCTAACTGTTTAATCCTTTGCAAGGTTGCAGGGGGGCTGAACCCTATCCCAGCTGACTTTAGACAAAGGCGAGTTAAACCCTGGACAGGTCACCAGTTCATCACAGGGCTGATACAGAGACAAACAACCACGTGCTCTCTCATTTATACCAAACTAAAAAGTACATTTTCTGCAAAAACACCCAACAAAGTTCACTTTATTGCAGAAAATAGATGTTTGGTAGTGGTATTTCTTAAAGTTCCACACTGATTTTCAGACTTTTTAACATACATACTTCAGAATGATGTGACATAAAAGCACAGCCATCTTCCATAGAGTCTTTCATTTACACAGGTGAATTTGCTTTCAGTTTTAAAGTACAGAATGTGTACTGACAGATCTGTACCACATTACAAGTTCTCATGTATAGTTTTGACCCTGGGTTTGTAAAATCAGCTCATACTTAAGAAACAGCTCCAGCTTTGGTCTGAACCAGTAGTGTGGAATAGACTTGATGGAATTCCTATGATATAAGATTATACTGTGACCTCTGACCACGAACCTCAGAATTCTCTGCCTGAAGTTCTTCGTTTCTCTGGTCAGTCTAAAGGCCAAACCGAATGACCAAAAAACACAGACATTTCTTACATTTTTCACCATTTTTTCCCTGGAAATGTGAGACTTATTCCTTTTCATCTATGTTTTAATTGTAGAACCTTGATAAACTGAACATAATCCAGTGTTAGCGATTTATATGTTAATTTGTATGATATTATTTTCAACATTAACAAAGCACCACCATCCCTTTTCAGTTTTACATTTTAATATGATTAGTGTGTGTACTGTATCTTTAATGCACTGATCTGTTATTACCGTAATGTTCAGCTGACAAGAAGAACTTGTTGCGTTAAGTTTGGTCTTTTGTCTCTAGTTTGAGAAACAGAAATGTTGTTCTTGTGTGTGTGATATTTTTCTGTGATTTTGCCTTTTTTGGGCAGTCAACGGTGAAATGTAGACAGGGAAAATGTGGAAAGTGTTACCTGAATGAGCGCTGCACAGCAGGTATTCTTTACAGATAAATGGACTAAATTTTGCCAGAATTTCCAGGAAATGTTTCAACCCTAGTGTGAATTGATCCTTTCAAGTTGCAGCAAGCCATGTATGGAGTTTATTTTCAGCCATATCTTTAAAATAAGTATCATTCCAGAGCTTCTTGCTGTGTTTAATTCCTTATAGGGGTAAAGGTGACACTCCTGAGGCCCGTGCCTTGGCCAAACAGATCGCAACAGCTCTGCAGAACCTGCAGTCCAAAACCAACAAAGCCGTGGCCAACAGCAGGCCTGCGAAGGCAGCTGTCCACCTGGAGGGAAAGATTGAGCAGGCCCAGCGCTGGATCGACAATCCCACCGTGGATGACAGCGGTGTGGGTGAGTCTGGCACACATATCTTGTACTCACACACTCTCCTTCACATTCCTTCCACAGCTCCAGTGGTTAAACTGCAGAGCAGACACTGTGGACATGTTTCTTTCTAATGTACTTAGCATTCCACAACACTTTCTTCGGTTTTGGCTCAGTTCCCCTGAATCCAGGACATTATCTTCCATGTTTACAATAGGGCTACAGGCTTACTGCTGTGTTAGCTGCCGCTGTGTAATGAAGCTTTTTCAAACATTTAGAAACAATACAGAGGAAGCTTTTCCCTCTAGTGTTAATACAAGCAGCTTGTAAAACTCCAGAATTACCCGGTGAGCATTTAACGGGCAGCTATTTACAGTACAGGAGGAGGATAAGGTCAGTGTTGGCATAAACCAGATCTTAAAGTAATGCTTAACTGAAATATATATCTTTTTAATGACTAAAACACTTAAAAGCTATGAAAGGTTTGTTCTTTTTGGGCCACTCTATGGAATCGGTGCAAACTGCAGTCAACCAAACAGGGTTATAACAGAACAAAACCTAAAACGAAATAGAAGACACTAAAAACAAGCTTGTCTCTTAGAAATGATAAAATCATATAAAATAAATAATATATAAATCTTTTAATATAACTAAATGGGCTGTTTATGCTATAATATTTAAAAAAACAGTTTGGGTTTTATTTGAATGAACAAATGATTATTCTTCTCACTAAGAGAGTACAGAAAACTCATACGTTGGCTTGTGGCTCTCTCTGATTTCCATGTATATTTGTGTGTTTAGGTCAGGCAGCGATCCGTGGACTGGTGGCGGAGGGCCGCAGGCTGGCCAACGCTCTGCCCGGTCCATACAGGCAGGAGCTGCTGGGTAAATGTGAGCAGGTGGAGCAGCTCATGGCCCAGCTGGCCGACCTGGCCGCCCGTGGCGAAGGCGACTCCCCTCAGGCTCGTGCTGTAGCTCAGCAGCTCCAGGAGGCCCTCAAAGTAAGACACATCACATTTAACTCATTCTGACAGAGCTGCAGGATTCAGAGACAGAAACAAACATGCAGCGCCCTCTGCTGGTCATTCGAGGAGAAAAGACTGAACCATTATTTACGTGATGTACAGTAGAACAATGCATTTATAAAGTTTACATCTCACAACATGTCTGTTACCTATTTGTCTCGTAAATGTGACCACAAAGACACAAAATAACAACATTTCAATACAAAAGCAGAAAATGAGCCCATCTACTTAATTGTATCGAAGGCTTTACCTGATTCTCAGCCCTGTTCGGTAATGCTTCACAGATATTCGATCTATTGTAGTGTTTGAATCCAGTTGAATTCACTATAAAGCTGTTCTCATTGACAGATTTTTGTTTCTGGTGTCACTAAGCTGAATATGATATAAAGATTGCATGGTAACCAGCAGACACTTCCACATTGACAAGCTGCTGCGCTGTAGTAGTGAAATCAGTTTTTTTCCTTTTCTTCTTTTTTCAGTAATTGTTAACTGGCCTTAGAAGTGTCTTTTCTTTTCTTTGGTGAGATCTCCTTACAAGCCCTTTTTGTTTTTAATCTCACCAGCACTAGCTTCGTCTTTTCTCTCTCATGACTTTGAGTGACAAAGTAAAAGTGAAATGGCAATTCAGAATATCTTCTTGTCCTCCCATCAGGACCTGAAAGGGAAAATGCAGGAAGCTATGACTCAGGAGGTGTCAGACATCTTCAGTGACACCACAACCCCCATCAAGTTACTGGCAGTGGCTGCTACTGCTCCTCTGGACGCCCCCAACAGAGATGAGGTGAGTGTTGGAGTCACTCTTTCTTTGTCCTGATGGTATGTTTCCCACAGTCCTTTTGGATAATTGTTTAATTTGATCATGTGAAGGTCTTTGACGAAAGAGCTGCCAACTTTGAGAACCACGCCAACAAACTTGGCGCCACGGCAGAGAAGGCTGCTGCTGTCGGCACTGCCAACAAGAGCACAGTGGAGGGAATCCAGGCTGCCGTCAAGTCAACCAGAGACCTAACACCGCAAGTACGTTGAGCTTTAGTGTTTATATCGGTTTCTGTTTGTGTCTGCCCTCCACACAGCTCCAGTGTTTCTTCTGCCCAGTCTTTAGCAGTGGTTTTTGGACTGACAGTAAACAGCTGCGATCATGTTTTTAGGTGGTTTCTGCAGCCCGGATTCTGCTGAGAAACCCTGGAAACCAAGCTGCATATGAACACTTTGAGACCATGAAGAACCAGTGGATCGACAACGTGGAGAAAATGACAGGTGAGCTTTCATAAACGGACCACTTCCTTACCTCCTGGTACTTCAGTTCATCGCATTTTGACCATGTGACAGAAGATTAAGGATTTTTGAAAAGTGCAGGTGGTGTGGCCTTGTTATTACTCAATGTTAAATTCAGAAAATGGTTCAAAATTTAATAGGTCCTTCCACATAGAAAATCGGAAGAAGTGCAGACGTTTTGGGGTAATCCTGCTGACAGACAGACAAACTAATTAACAGGCAACCAAACAAACAGTAATAAAAACATAACCTTCTTCGCAGGTAATAAGTGATCACTGGAATAATTTAAACAAACTCATGTGTTTTGGTCGTGTGTTAAACTCTGTCATGGTTTGGTTCGAATGGTCAGGTTTGGTGGACGAGGCCATCGACACTAAATCCCTGCTGGACGCTTCAGAAGAGGCCATCAAGAAGGATCTGGATAAATGCCGCGTGGCTATGGCCAACCACCAGCCGCAGATGTTGGTCGCCGGTGCCACCAGCATCGCCCGCAGAGCCAACCGAATCCTCCTGGTTGCGAAGCGAGAGGTGGAGAACTCTGAGGATCCCAAATTCAGAGAGGTGGTGAAGGCGGCGTCTGACGAACTGAGCCAGACTATTTCTCCCATGGTGATGGACGCCAAGGCGGTGGCAGGAAACATCCAGGATCCATGTACGTTAGTGGTGACAACAGACTTTAATGTTTGTTTTTTACATGTGTGAGAACATTTCTGATGACGTGTTTGTGATCCACAGCGCTACAAAAGGGCTTCCTGGACTCGGGGTACAAGATTCTTGGTGCTGTTGCGAAGGTGAGGGAGGCCTTCCAGCCTCAGGAGCCAGACTTCCCACCACCTCCTCCTGAACTGGATCAACTCACCGTAAGAACACCTTTCAACCATATGTCCAGCATTTCTGTATAAGTACATGTGTAAAAATGCCAAAGTCCGACAGGTCAGTAAACACCACATCCAAAATATATAGAATATCTAAACCAGGAGAATCTTGACTTATTTTTTCAAAGTGGGCAGTGATTGTTCTCCAAACATCAACAGTCCAGTTCAAAGATGACACAACGTTGCTCACTCCTTTTTTCTGCTAGTTTTGGTTCAGATGTGAGTGTGAATAGGGCTGCTACGATTAGGAAATTTTAGTTAATAATTGCAATTACCAACTTAAATATCCTTTTCTGTTAATTTTACTATTATAGTATAAGCTTCATAATATGTTAAATAACCATCACAACTTTTCTTTTGCCCTTGCAGCTTAATGATGAAGCTGCACCACCAAAGCCTCCTCTTCCTGAGGGTGAGGTTCCTCCACCCAGACCTCCTCCCCCAGAGGAGAAGGACGAGGAGTTCCCTGAGCAGAAGGCTGGAGACATGGTCAATGAACCCATGATGGTGGCGGCCCGACAGCTCCACGATGAGGCCCGCAAATGGTCCAGCAAAGTAAGTCATCACAGTAACAGACTTTTATTTTAAAGGCCTGTGCTGCAGGACTGATGTTGACGTGTTTCCGTCCCTTGTAGGGAAACGACATCATCGGTGCGGCCAAACGAATGGCGCTGCTCATGGCCGAGATGTCCCGCCTGGTGCGCGGAGGCAGCGGAAACAAGCGCGCCCTCATCCAGTGCGCTAAAGACATCGCTAAGGCCTCTGATGAAGTCACACGGCTCGCCAAAGAGGTCGCGAAGCAGTGCACCGACAAACGCATCCGGACCAACCTGCTCCAGGTCAGAACATGGACTTCCCCCTCAGCCCCCTTATATTGCTGATTGACAGAAAACTAATCAATAACATTAATTCAAGTCTGAAAGAAGAAAAATTTCAAAGCTTTTCAAATGTCAACATTAGCTACTTTCTCTGTTTTATTGGCTTTTAAATGAAATATTCATCATTTTAAAGCTTTTGGAGAAAATAAGCTGTTATACTTTTTTCTTCTCAACTATTTCATGACACTATGTCATTGATTCATTGATTTGTCATGAAGTTAAAAATGATGATGAAAATAATAGTTTCTTGTATTTTCTGACTTTGTTTCAGGTGTGCGAGCGCATTCCCACCATCAGCACACAGCTCAAAATCCTGTCCACAGTCAAAGCCACCATGTTGGGTCGGACCAACATCAGTGAAGAAGAATCAGAGCAGGTGAGAACAGTTTATCTAACAAGTTGGTGCTGGCTGTTGAAACCTACTACTACTTAACCCTCAGAGACTCAAACAACTGTTGACTCTCCTGTATTTATTTAGTTTTTCTAACCTACTCTAATAGTCACACATCAAGCGCCAGTTCATTGTCAATTACAACTCTTTATTCGAATCACCCAAAAAACACGTTATTTTAATACCAAAATAATGATGTAATGTAGTATTAATGCAGTATATTACTTGTGAAAATAGAGGAATCCATGTTCTGTTTGTAGTCTGTCTGGACTCTATAGTACATTTCAAAACTGAGAAGAAAGATCACAGTTCAAATCCTGGATCATGATTGTGGTCAAAAACATTGTGATCTTTTAGCCAGATTGACCAGACACTTTTAATTACTCACTAAAATATAAAAGAATAACATATCATTCACGCCCAATTTTAATGCAAGATAATAAGCAATATTGGATTATATGTCAGTCCAGTATCACAGAAGTCCTCTTACTTTTCTAAAAATATACATGAAACAGTGATACGGCCTCACAGTCTGCCTTCGTTTCTTTTCCTGCAGGCGACAGAGATGTTGGTCCATAACGCTCAGAACCTGATGCAGTCTGTGAAGGAGACGGTCAGGGAGGCCGAGGCGGCTTCCATCAAGATCCGGACAGATGCAGGTTTCACCCTCCACTGGGTCAGAAAGACCCCCTGGTACCAGTAAGAGGCGACAGGCCGGGAGGACGCCGCATGGACAAATCTGTGCTTTATCTATGATATATCATCACCTCAGCCTGCGTTAGTCACATGACCTGTCTGTAACAGCTGCTGCTGTGGCGAAATGTAAAAGATGGGACTGTCAGTGCGAGTTATCGCTTAGATTCTTACTGGGAACGTCTTTTTTGTTGTTTTTTTTCTAAAGTGTGTAAAAAATATGTTTTAAAGCTTATTTTGACAAATCCCAGGAATATATATATTTTGATTAGAGGTTGGATTTCATATAATGTAAGGTTATCTCTTCTAAAACAGTAAGTTAAATTTAAATAAGACAGTTTTCTATCTTTGTACTGAGAATTTTATTATCAGTTGTTCACCTTTGCTACCACAAGCACACGGAGATGTTACATGTATAGCTCAGCTCGCTCACAGCTACATTTATCCAGCGGTATTATTTCTGTTTACACTCAACTACATTATCATACCTGAAAGAAAAACACTGTTTTATTTTACATTTTGTAATGCACTTGTTGCAATGTTTGTTTTCTTCTGCCAAAGACATTCTGCCAAGGTATCTGAAAATACGACCATCAGCTGAAACATTTCAAAAAAGTTAACTGAACTGATGGTTGAAGGAGTTCTTTGAGTCAAAATGCCAAAAAAAAAGGAAATAATGTCCAGTTTCTCAAATATAACCGTTACAGGTTTTCTTATACCGGATTCAGACTACACGATATTAGCCCGATCAGGCTTTAGGCTTCCAAACGTAAGACAGCCAGACTTCAGGTCATTTTTGCATATTATACAACAAATGCTCAATAATGCATTTGCTTGGTTATCAGTCCAGGTGTCACATACTTTCTTGTGCAACTCCATGGTAATGTTTCCAAACAATGAAAACATATATACAACAGCTTTTTAAAATGAAAAGTTGCAAGTACTGACCAATCAGAAATGTTCAGCACTATAAGCCCCACCCCCAAAATTCCTGATCAATCAGAAAGTAGTGTCCTCTGAGCAGGGAGTTTTTTTGGGGTAAATCAAAGTGACTGTTGCTAAATTTAGACCCTGGTCTCTGTGGTGTGGAGACGAGTTCCTCCAAGGTGCTCACTTTCTGCCGTGGAACTACTGCTGTGAGAAATAGTAAGCGACGATCCGTTGACCACAAGAATTTATGACTGTTATCGCCTAATCTGACACAGTGACCATTAAAACAGACTAAAGTATCATGGAGTCTGAACCCAGTATTAGTCTTTTATGTAAGATGAGCAAATCACACGCACCTTGGGTGATTTGTGACATATGTGACAATTAACATCCCCATGAAATGACCAGCAGAATACTATTTGCTTTTGCATATTTATGTGTTTCCTGTCTAAACGGGAATCTAGGGAGGCCGCCCTGTTCTGATCGGTCAACGCCACCGTTGTGGAGCGACGGCCGATAACTGCTGCCAGCCCATAGGTCCTCTTCAAGGGACTTAAACTTTCAGAAAGCATTGCATTGGATGCAAAATTGGTGGAAGATGAGTCTTCAAAAAATCATTTCCCAGGAAAAAAAATTATTATTAGACACTACTAAGATTACCTGTAAAATGACTTTTGTCATATTTGGGCCAAATACTAACATTTAGGTGTAGTTCAAGACATGTATAAAAACATTTCATGGTGACTTTAATAATTCAAACAATAACTGAAAAAACTGTCTAATAGATATTAGAAATAATCCATACTTGCAGCTCTAATGATTGTCCCTTGGTTAGCCGTACATCATTGCGTTTTAAGGGCTAGTCTTTTTAAACAAAAAGCAGGTTTAAGATTAAAATTCTCGCACTCTACGTATGTTTAACGTTGTGTTGCTTCGAGATTAAGAAAAAAGGCTTGTGCTACAGTATGGGGCCTCGTCACCTAAAAATGTCCCTAAGTTTTACAAAAAGCTTGAAGTAAGCGTCGCCTTCCGAGAGCTTAGTCCTGCCTGCTGTTTGTTTCTCTTTCTGAACACTGCACAGTTGTTTGTCGGTCTTTTTTTTTTTTTATGATATACTGTATGAATTGCACACTTCTAGGTAGTGAAGGGAATGTCTGCGGCTTAGACATGAAGCACAGCGTCATCTGCAAAAATCTTCATTTTATGTTGTCTCATTTGTCTTGATACACTAAAAAAAACAAAAAAACAACCAGCCACTTTTTGTGGCAGCTGTAGGTTCCTGAAACGTCTGAATGTGTCGTTGTAATACCAACTGATGTGCCTTGTGACTTTATTTGCAGCCGATACTGTTTTGTTTTACAGATGATGTTTCGTATCACAGTGTTGACTTGTTGAAACACTTGTTGTACATGATTCTTCGATTACATAACACCTGCTTCATGACTTTTACAGAGAATCTAATCAAGCACTATGCAAACCCTGATGATGTTTAAAAGAATTTCAGAATTATGCAAAAGTTAGATGGGTTCAAATAGGTCTGAAGAACATTTTGCTAAGACATTATTCACAATTTTGTAATAAAGCATTTTATAGCACTCGGAGGTGTGTTTGTCTCTGTTTCCTGCTTCTCTGTTCACCGCTGTTTGTTAAAACAACCTAACAACTACAGCTTCAGATAACAATTATTCTGAATTAATGTGCAGAACCTGCTTATTTTATCTATATTTTATAGTATTTTCTTTTCACATTTCACATATGTATTCACATTTCACTGTTTGCTCCCACATCGAAACCACCTTAAAGGTCCCAAAGTATGAACTTGCTCAGTACTGTCGGTCCTCTAGTGTCTCCACCACAAGATGTCCTCCTGACAAAACAAGCCAGTTTGAAAATCCTTTGCTTGTGATGTAGTAAGTAAGAACCATATCCATAACCAATCATATTCAAGGTATTTTTTTTGCTAGCCCCGCCCCCATCGGTTACTGGCAACAGAGCAGTGACCGTGTCGGGAAAACTAGTTATAAAAAGTGTATTATTCCTGCTTCAGTGTATCAAAACTACTGCACAGCCTCCAAAGGAGAGAAATGTTACACACCAGTGGATGGATTTGACTTTTGGAGATTTATTTTGCTACGGTTGCTAAGGGATCTGAGCTTAGCCAATCAGAATGTTTGCTGATGAAAAGTGGGCGGTGACATTTGCCTCCTAGTGTAATATGTAGCGGAGACACAGAAAAGCACTCTTTAAAAGTGAGGTAAATTTCTAACCTGTACTGTTTTTTTTTGTCAACACCGTTACAGACACCTTTAATATACACATATACACGGCATAGATAGAACTTTAAGTGTTAAGATATGGGACCTTTAAGACAAACCACAAACCACTCACCAGGGTCAAATCTGAACTAGAGAGGCTAGACTCCTTTAAAACAGTTCCAGACTCAGTTAAACCTTTATTTTGTGTGTGAAAATGCATAAAAGAGGGCACTCTGCAGCCTCACACACACACACCAAAGAGGGACCATGTGTTGTTGTTTGTGTGGCGCGGACTGAAGTTGAACTGAATCAGAGAGACAGGTGAAAGGGAAAGAACACGACTTAATAAACCTGTCCCCTCTTTCTGTGAGTCAAATGCACACAGGTCGTTTTCTCCGTGTTGCCGTTGGCTGTTTACCAGTTAATTACCATCGCCTACTGTCTGTCTCTCTGTCTGTTTATGTCTGTCTGTGTGGAAGGACTGGACGCCGCAGCCTCTCCATTCTTCCCCCGGCATTGAGCAGCAGCTCCGCGGGCTCCACTGCTCCCAACACGCCGCTGCTGCCGAAAAAAAAATGTCTGACGACGGACCAGATATGTCGACAGGGAGGAAAACGGCGCTGAGGTAACGAGCCCGTGGGTTCTGTGTTTTCTAAATGCTGTTTCTTTTTTTTTTTTATGTGTGTGTTTGTGTTAGCCGGTGTAAGCTAGCTGGCCGTTAAGCTAACGCTGCTGGTGTTATGGTAAAACCGGTCAGCAGGAGGTGCAGGCAGGTCGAGAGCAGATTTCAACGTAACACCCGCACATTATGCAGTCAAAACAAACCCAGGGCAGCGATTAAAGGCGCAGATTTACACCCGGGGAGGCTAGCTGGAGCTAGCAGGAAGAGGCTCGCACATCTCATGACTCTTTAATTAATTAGCCCGATAAAAACAGATCGCGGTTTGTGCAGAAAATCTGGTTTTCTGGGTAAAACCGCAGTTTTAAATCCCCCTTTTTTTAACGCATGACAGTAATGTTCCAACATTAACGTTAGCTAAAAGTTATTCATTAGCCTCGTTGCGATGCCTGCATCTGTGAAATATGTCAAAATCAGTCATGTTTTATTGGTGATCTCAAGAGCTGCAACGATTATTCCATTAATTGATTAATTGTCAGCTATTAAATTAATCCCCAACTATGTTTATAGTCGGTTTGAGTCATTTTTAAAGAATATCTTCCAGAGTAAATGACAATCAGATGCCTTGCTAATACAGTATTTTAATTTTAAAATAAATGAGATACTATGCATTATTATACCTTTCTGAACGATGTGTAGATGAGTGTAGTATTGGCTCATCTGAATGTGAGACATTTTAATTTTACAGGTGAACCAATTTTTAATTCCACAGCAAAATAGTACCAGCATTTTAATAATTGTTTCAGTGACTTTTCAAGCAAACATCAGGTTGTCACGTGTGAGAATTTAACCATTTTGTGGTCTTCTATTTAGGTGAAACGTGTAATAATGTTTTAATAATTTATTAACAGTAAAAGCAGCTGTTTTAAATCTGTTTTTAGTCATGATGAGATTCGTGAGATGTGAAGAACCACAGTCAAACTACATTGTGGGTAAATAGATTTATATTCATGCCATATAAGTGCTTTGACTGTGTTTTTGTCCAGCACCAGGGAGCTAAAAAATAAAACTGAAATTTGTACGGTGATGTCATTTTCTTTTTGTTAAGTCATTCAGGAACCGTTATCGATGCCAAGGTATCGTATTGAAAGTGTTTGAACGATACCCAGCCCTAGACGGATCATGTAACTGTACCTTGTGCTTAGATGCAGTGTTATGTCTGCTGACGACGCAGCTCGATGGGAGTGTTTTTTTTTTAGGGGCTGAAGCAGCTTTCTATTTAATGGAGTTCAGGTCTGCGGTGGCGATCAGGTAGAAACGTTCCGGAGTCTAGAAGTGCGGGCCCTGACAGAGGTGTAGCGCCTCTCAGAGGGCAGCAGAGGGAAGAGGAGGCTTAGGTAGATCTGTCATGATGCTCGTGGCCCGGCGCAGGCATCGGGTTCTGTATATATCCTCTAGTGACAGTAGCAGAGTGTTGGTGATTTTCGGGGCGGGTTGGATGACGCTCTGAAGAGCCTTCTTGTCAGCCACAGAGCAGCTGCCGTACCACACTCGATGATGAGGTGAGTGAGTCTGAGAGCAGCGAGAAAAGGACACCAGCAGCTGCTTGGACTGGTTAACTTCACCCAGTGTCGTAAAGACATCGAGCTACTTCTGTGCCTTGTTCAGCAGAGGATGTGTGTTAACAGACCACACACTGTATCATGAAGCAAGACTTAAGGAGACTAAGGAGAGAGTGAAACCACTTCTGGTTCACCCCTGGGTTTTCAGTCACGAAGGTGCTTCATGTCGTACCTTCTTTACTTGCTTCCAGTCTATCCACAGCAGGGTTGCATTTGAAAGATCAAGACTCAAATTGTCTCACAGAATACATTTAAGAAACGCATTTAAACACATTAATTTAGCAGAAGACACAACTGTACTTACCGTCAGATGTACTCGTGCCTTAATGACGTGATATTGATCAGAATATTAACTCACACATTCACACAGTGGACAGTTTATTTAATGCTCGTTTCCTTCCAGGCTTTGGCTGCAGTCGCTGTGTTGCTTTTAGCCTGTATTATATTTTTTAATTCCTCATATCTGTTTAAAAATGGTCTTATTATGAGAAGCATGCGGGTGATCTCGACCTGTCCGTGTTTGCGATTGGTCGTCTGGCGTCAGCTCCGCCCCTTTTTTTCATGTAAAGTCGCTCATAACTAGAATCAGAAGGGAGGAGCTGAAAACCGCCTTCGTGACTGCAAATGTTTGGTTTTTGTGAAATGTAAACAGATCCTGGGTCTGTTGAACATCCTGATACTGTGAGATGTGTGTGTGTCCAGGAATATGAATCTCGACACTCTCCGCACTTTGATCCACATTCGATGTGTTCAAAATTCTAGTCATAAAATATCAATAATTTACTCTGACTGATAATGGATTCACTGTTAGTGATATTTGGGAGTTTCATGATAAAGTAGCCAATAGTATTTTTTAAATCTTGTTTACAGAAATTATCATAAGTGATTTGAAAACATGGTTTCTGGGATATTTTACTGTTGACAAAATCAAATTGTCAGAACCAGTGATGGGCATTGATAAGATTTTATTGATGATTTTATCAGTGTAGCTTATTGATCCAGTTCTTCAGAAAAGACCTAACCAACATAACAGTCAGTATTGCAACATGTTTCACTTCCCACTGGATTGAATGTATAGACATTTAAATTCTTAATGATGTTAAGGGTGTGATTGATAAAGTAATGTTTGCAAACTGTATGTTTGTTCTGATAAAACCTTCATTGCTTTTACCACGCCCTTCATACAGACGATAACAGGAATCGCATACATGCATTATAATAAATACTGTGTATTTAGACAGAAACGCTGTGTCCCAAGTTGCACGGCCTCAAAACTCAACATGTTTGGGAGACTTCAGTAAAGAAAAGGTTGAGAATTACACATTAAATTCATAAATCTTTATTCTCAAATTGCCTAATAGACACGTGTAACCACGGAAACATGGCTGTGGATGTTATCGAGTCATTTCCACACCAACTCACCCAGATTTCAGAACTTTCCCGGTTCATATCCTGGGTTTTTCCTGCATACGTAGAGTATTAAGAGGTTGCCACCTTGTGTCAAATCTTGCGCCACCTCCAGCTCTCAACAAAACTCTGATGGGGGGGTCTTCACGGAAAACACTATTGTCCTCTAATTTATATTAGAGGTCGACTGACATGGGGGTTTTTTAAAGGTCGACATAATAATAGTTTTGAGCAGGAAAAAGCAGATTAATTGGCTGATATCATCCCGTCCCACCCCCAAAACATATGACATTGATAATGCGTTATGCATGTGTTTTCACTTGATTAAAAACAGGGGGACTCTTGAACTGAACATTAGGTCAAAGTAATAAACACCTAAAAAAATCTGAATCACTGAACATCGAACGCAAAGATATTAATCAAGATAAAACATGACTCAAAAATAGTTTTATGCAATATCAACAAACTAGAACAATGACATAAAAGCAGCACTTGCAAAGGTGTCAACGTGCATTATAAATATTTGAAATAAAATAAACCCCCACTGTTTGGTGAAAGACATTCACAATGTTACAACAAGCAAACAGGTTGTATTTTGGATTTTTATTGAGCAAGACAGGTCTCCAGAGGAAACACTAATCTTGATTTTGCAATGTTTCACGTCAATTTTAAAGCAAAAACTTGTTGAATTAATTAGATATGTACAAGAATAGCTTTATTGAATAAGTACTTTATTCAACTATGATCTCTAAAGCTCCTTTCTCATATCTTGCACAACAAAGTGATTTAACACTCAAAGATATTTCATTGACTATTTAACCAGTAGTAGAATATAAACCAATACTTTTTTGAATACATCGTCAACAGTTGCGTGAAACGTAACCACGATGCATGTATTACAGCAAGTTAAGGGGTTACATTTTGGATTTTTGTCGAGCAAGAGAACTCCTCAGATGAAGCACTAATCAGAATTTTACATTGATTTAAAAGCAAATACTGGATTAATTGGTATTTAATTGGATATATCACCCAGTGCTTGGTGACAAACCATGCAAAATGTGCACTTTTGGTTTATTTATGTGCAAATATACACAGTGCATGCACTTACTCAAATCTTAATTTTATTTTACAACTGTGTTTGTTTACCACATGGCCCACGTTCTTTCCCATCGCCCTCGAACACATCTTAGAGCCACACAGTGTAATTGCCACCAGTGTAGCCAGTCGTTTCGTCAGGATCCACTAAGACCCGCCCCTGAATGCACCAATCAGAGCGCGTTGTCCAAAGTGCAGCTGAAGCTCCTGCAGTCAAACGGCACGCTGCCGCTCTGGTACAGAGGAGGAAGCTGCTGAGCGTTTGTTTGATCATCAGGTTAAAGGAGGCTGAGATTTCTGACACAATGCCAACTCCAAGGTAAGATTAAAGACGCGTCCTCAACAGCGGCTGTCAGGTATTTTCAGGTTTTTAAAAAGCTGCTCTCTGTGTTTGATTGGCGGACTACAGCCAATGTGAAACCCCGGAGAAAACATGTGATGTGAAACTTAATCATGTGTCCATCCTGTTTCAGTTTATCTTATCTGAGCCATACATTCACTACATACACACACTTCTGTCCTGTCATTTATGGAAGTCTGTTATAAAGGTGTGAATCTGCTGTTGGAGCAGACTTTGACCACGAAGATAAAGGTAAAAGAGCCACAGAAGTGAATAAAAGCGCAGCCGGAATAGAAACGTCACTTTGACCAATGATGCTTTGTGTTTTTAAATATGTTGTGTAAATAAACCTTGACGTTTATATGTTATGATGCAGTTGTCTTTTGTCGATTATTTTAGTGGTTTGATCTGTAAAGTGTCAGAAAATGTTTTTCAAATGTCTTGTTTGGTTCACAACCATTATTCACTTTACTGTCACAGAGGAGTAAAGAAACTAGAGAATATCCACATTTTAGAAGATTGAATCAAAGAGTTTTGGCTTTCTTCTTAAAAAATTACTCAAATCGAATAACTTAATAGTTCTACATTTATTCAACAGTTGAGAACTAATTTATTAATTAATCATAGCAGCTCTGTTTGTACCAAAGAACATGCACAGTGAATTAAAAAATACATTTTTCTGATTCACAGCTGATATACTCTCGCTCTAAATTCAGGAAAATGTGTCTTTTTGTCTGTCATGAGCTCATATTTCTTTCTTTTTTGTGTCTTCGTGCATCATGTGTTGACTTTAGAAACACGTGACCGTGCCTTATCAGGTGTTTTTTGTGTTTTTAATACAGCAGTTCATCTGTTTCTCATTTGTCCTCATCTGTTTCTTTGTCTCTCTGTTCGTGAAGAGCTTGTGAGTGGGAGTTTTCCACTGAAAAACAATAATGTTTTTGTCCCTCCGCAGTGAAAACACGCTCTTCGGGATGGGAAATCCCTTGCTCGACATTTCAGCTGTGGTGGACAAGGATTTCCTTGACAAGTACGTCTACACAGCTCAGTTGTTTTCATCTTTCTGTGCCTTATCTTTCAAAGAAAACCAGACTTCTCAATAGATAATTTTCCTGTTTTCCTGAAAGGTACGGACTGAAGCCTAACGACGTGATCCTGGCTGAAGACAAACACAAAGCGCTGTGAGTAAATCCTCCACGTGTTGCAGCCGAGTAAAGCGTGGAAAGGAGTGTTAGAGTGAAACCAAATAAGGGATCCACCGGTCATTCATACCCACTACTACCATGCTGACACTGTAAGCTCCGCTCAAAATAGACCCGTTATAAATCAGCGCTCCGTGACTGGCTCTCAACTGGACACACCCACATTTTTCCCACACTGCATCTGCACCATATTACACCAAGACTCCACTGAGTATAACACTGATTTGGGCTGAATAGTCATCCTTTAGTTAATGTCAGATCGTCGCAGAATAAACTGAGTATTATTTTATTTGGTTTATTTAAAAATGTTTTTATTTCTGAGCCCTTTTTCCAACCCCGGCCTGGTTCATGTTGTGAACGCGGAACAGTAATACTATAGCCTTCCTTGAAAACGTGGCCACGTGTCTTTACCTTACTTGAGTCTGCACATGAAGACAGACCGTCAAATCAGTCATGAACTTTATTTGTCCACATTGGGGAGGTTGATGAATGCGTACATTTAGCAAATAAAACGCAGAGCACATAAATACAAAACGAAGACGAAAAAAAAAAAAGTCGACTTGTCTTTATGACAAATTACAGAAAGGAGGGTTTGAGGGTTTGTACGACCGTGCCACGAAACCCCACATAAGCGCGAAGAATGACGCCAGCTGTGTCAAACAGAACGTCAACATATTAAGAAGGGTGTAGAGCTGTCAAAAAAGTAATGGAATATGAAAAACCTGGGTTATATTTACAGCAAAGTAATTACATGATTCCTGCACAGGTCTGGACCACAAAGAAAACTGTGTTTGTACCTGAAAGATAATTCAAAATCTGAAAAAAAAGGTGAATGTGGCGCATTCTCCTAAACTGCTTGTATGTGACATTTAAGAACAAATATGTTTGTACGAGTGTTTTTTTTTGCTTGAGGCCCAAAGTTCCTCAAAGAAAGATGGGAGAGGATTTGGATGTTTCAGCGTCTCCGGTGCGGAACAGGATTAAAACACTCTAGGAACCTGGAGGAAATTCTGAGCGTAAAGGACAATCTCGCTCAATCTGATCACTGTAGCAAGAACCGTCACTTCTCTACAGTTGATGCGACGCCATGGGCTCGGGATCACTTTGACAGACATTTCTTCAGCGCCACAATACAGAGCTACATGTACGAATGCCAGGTCAAACTTGACAGCGTAAAAAAAAAAAAAAAGCCTTAGGCGAACAGTTGGTTCAGACGTACTGTCGACATCGCTCGTCGGTCTGAATGGATGTATAGTCGAATCAAACGAAGTGATGTTGACCAGACCAAACGTTAAACATCTCATCTTCATACCGCCTGCAACGAAAAACACGTCAAAGTAGATTTAGAAATCACGGCTGCAGTCTAAACTTTGTGGAGTTTAAGAGCGAGACGGCAGAGGACGTTCCCAGGCGGCAGAAACTGAAACTGATGATGTTAAAGATGTGAACAATCAGACAGGATGGATTGTGCTTTTATATGTAGGTACTGACAGTCAGAAAAGCAGCTGAATTACTGTACATTAAAAATAATCAATTAGTAGGAAAAATAGCTTTTGTGTTACTTTCAAATGTCTCCATATTCTCTATAAATTCTCTTATCAGTTGTGTTATTTCGGTGCTGCCGTGACACAGTGTGGAACAAGACAGCCATCAGATTTTATTTATTACTCATTATCACTATGATGAAGAGTAATTAGAGGTACAAGTATCTGGGAAATGTCTTTCTGCATGGCGGCCCAGCGTCTCCATTTGTCACTGGTGTTTTGATAATGAGCTGTCTGAGGGCAGCGGTTGTACGTGTCTTTATTCCTCGGTTTAAATCCAGTCTGTTTGGTTGAAGTGCTTCCTCCCGCACTGTGTTTTTTTTTCACGATTAGTTTAGTAGGAGTGTGTCGTTTTATGATGTCCGCGTTTCCAGCTCAAAAAGCTCACGTTGCCTGAACCGTCAGCTGTTGTGCCAGTTCGTCCGATGCTGATTCTCGATTCAGTCGTTGATTTCGCGGCCGTCGCGTTGGTTGATGATTAGATCAGATCATAAACTGACTAAAGGAAGCTAGAGGAATAGGCTGGTTTGTCTGATTTCAGTGACCGACTGTTTTCACACAACTGAAGTGTTCATTGCTCTGCGGTGATTGATCAGTTAGTTGGGTTTTTTTTTTTTTTTAAGAGAAAAAGTTCAAACCTTTCCTGTTTCTTTACGTCTCTGTGAAAGTAAACTGAATGTCTTTGTGTTGTGGACGAACGTCACGTTGAGCTTTGGGAAACACTGACTCTTTTCACTACTTTCTAACATTTTATGGACTAAACAACTAATCTATGACTTGAGAAAACCGATAAATTAATCAACAATGAAAATAATTGCTGCAACTAACGATTATTTTCAGAGTCGATTCAATTATATTTTCGATGAATCAAGTAGTCGTTCGGTCCGTAAAATGGTAACAAAGTGTTTCCCGAAGACCTCAAAAATGCCTTGTTTGATCGCAATCCAATACTCAGTTTAGTGTCACAGAGGAGGAAAGAAACTTTTTTTGTTTGTTTCATGTTGCAGCTGTAGTGTAGCAGCTACTCTACTTTAAATAAAGAAATGTAACCTGATACGAAACAACAACATGGCACAAGTAGTTTTGAAACATTTCACACCAAGTCAGTGCTGTCACTACTACTACTAATAATAATAATAATAGGTAAGATTTATATAGCACTTTTTAGTCTCTATTAGTTACTTTATCTATTTTTAATAAGTCATTAATGTACTGTATTTACCTACCTCATTGTCTTTGTGTTTTCATGCATGTGGCTGCTGAACATTTTAATTTCCCCTTGGGATTAATAATGCTCTCTATCTTATCTTAGTGGTATTTTGAATTATTTTCTATGTCCTCATAAACTCTAAACAAATCATTTTGACTAATCACCATCCTTAGGTTTTGTAGAGACTTGCGTTTTGTTGTATACCCTCTGCTGGTCACAGTTAAAAACTACAAAAGCAGCATTTAGAGAACAAATAAAGGTTTCCTCTTCTCCTCTGATAACCTCTGGTATCTGTCAGTGATGCTCCTGCTCAACGCCGTCCATTTAAAAGTCCACTCTGGGAATCTTTCCATCATATTCGGTAAAATAAATACACTTACTTTTTTCAGTTTCTTCTCCCTCTAGTCATGTGTCTTCTGTGCATTTGATGGAAGATTAAGAAAATGAGTATTTATTAGATTAAATCTACAGTTTGCGCTTCATTATATTAACACTGAAGTCTTAGAATCCATCTGTTGTTGCTCTGATGATAAAGTCGTATACGTGAAGACACATCAGTGCATCTGTACCTTCCAGTGATCTGTACCTTGTCAGGTCTTGTTACTCGACAAAGGGACACATGTGACCTTGGGCTGCAGCGGCACAAAGCAGCATCATCAGCAGAGTTGTTGTTCTTCTGCAGCACAAAGGCCTCGCCGTTATCTTTAGGCCCACAGACACATTCTGCACAAGGTCAGGGCAGGATTAACATGCAGCTTTGCAGCTTAATTCCCAGAACAATGCATTTCAATGCATGGCCTTTCACTGCCACACACACGCTCTCATCATGCGTGTTTGTTCATATCTCTGTGTACAGTCCACAAAGTAAGTATGTGGACTGTACACAGACTCTGAGCCTCAGCACAGTCTGATACAAAATAATAGGTATAAGGTAAGTATGTGGAGTAGCCGGTCTCCTGCTGTGGTCCGTGGACACGATCCCACAGAGAAAAATTGGCGATGAAAGTCCAAATTTGATGCCTCATTTTCTAATGGCACTATTCCATCATATTGATCTGAATTATTGCAGATTTGAAGGCGTGTGCTTACCTGACTGAATCCTCATGGAGGAGAATTTGTTTTCTTAATTTCAGTCAACATAGCTATTTAAGAGATACAAAACACTAAAACACGTTGTCTTGAGATGGTGATTTTTCAGGTGAAAATTGCTCAAAAAGCCACTTCTGTCTGTGCTCACGGCAGAATGACTGCTGCGTAGTCAGTGATGTTTTCTATATACTGTAGTTTATGTTGAATATTTGACTCTGTAATGACTGCAGGGCAGTGATGTGCAGTGATATGTGTGTGTGTTTTTTCCCTCTTGATATTTATGGTCGTTCCTACAGAGACAGCAGACGGCAAACAGAAACAGAGGTCCCACTTCAAACAGACCTGGTAGATTTGTTGGTATCTGACACAAGACAGACTTAAAACACTGAAATTTACTGTAACAAATGTGCTGTTTGGACTGTTGGTCACATGGGATGATTGAGATTTTTTTCCTTCTTTTTAAGACTCTGGAAAAAAATACTACTCGTGCACGTTCACGTCTGTATCGTACAGCGTTGTTGTGGTTGATGCGTCACGCTGCACTCGGCTGCACTGTACCTGCTTTATCTGGATGATACAACCGCAGCGGTGACTGCTCTGTCGTCTAAGGGTTGTTTTGGGTTCATGAGGTTTTTTTTTCTTTTTTTTTTTTTTCTCAGATGTACTCCTCAGTGTTTTGAAATGGAAGCGTGACAGGAAACGACTAACCAAAGCGCCCTCTGTCGCTTCCTGTCTGTGTGCCTTTCATATTTGTTTTCTTCTGTATTTCAGTGGATGATTCTATCAGCGGTGAAGCTGCAGACTTTTTACAGCCAATGCTGCCCTCATGTGGTTAAAACACAACCCGCAGAGGAGATGAAATAGAACCTGCTGTATGGTTCACATTAAACTGTGTATTTTTATCTTATTTTATTTCGGTACTTGTATTTATTCACTTTTTGTTTTGAAAAAACATTCATATGTCACTCTTTATGATTCTCTTTCTGGAATATAACTCTAAATGAACTAAATTCCATAACTTTAACTTAATTCCCAGAGATTGACGGTGAATTACATCTAGAAGAGTGACAATTTCTCCTCATAATATTCAAAATAAAGGCCATGATATTTATTGAGCTGGAAAAAGAAGAAAATCATTCTAGTAGAAAATATAAATAATACAAATACAACGAATAAGTGTGTGAACTGTGAGTAGGGTTGTTTGTTTTCCAGGTTGCGTGAAACAAATCAAGTCATTGGGTTTTTTATTATTTACTCATTAAAGTTCAAGTTTAATTTTGAAGCAGGTATTAAATATTATTCTGTGCGACTTGAAGAAGGTCTTAAGTTTCAACACTTCTGAAACGTGATGATACTAAAGGACCCTGTTTACTTTTCCTCGTTGGTGCAAAATAACTAAGTAAATTTACTCAAGTACTGTACTGGTCTGCATTTTCTAAATACTTCTTCCGCCAGTGTATCCTTGTGCAGTACCCTAAGCGATTCGGATCATTGTGCAACCCAGCGTTTGACTACCAGTAGGAGACTTAGCTGCAGCACCTAAAACTCCGCTGAGATTTCTCTACAACTTTGGAGAGAAACGCCGATCTATATTTGTTTCACATCTCTTATAATTATTCTAATAATGTACGTCGAAGTTTTTTGTCCAAATAACAACCACAAAAAACCCCCACCACAGCACCTCAACAAACCTGAGGAAAACCCCAGAGTATCCTGCAGGAAAACAGTGTTTTTTCCTTTATTTTGCCTTCACCTGTCTGTATATTCCCCTGCCTCACATTTAATCCTCAGCATTGAGTTGCATAAAAAAGGGCGACTGTTTATTTTCTGTCCAACAGGGGGCAACAGCAGCCTGCTGTTTTCCCCTTGTTAGGATACTCCATAGGAAACAACATGTCAACATAATGAAAACACACCTCTTTCTGCAGGAGATTATAATGTGGGCAAATAGACGTTTTATTTCAGGATAACTAGGCTTTGCAGGTTGTTTAGAGCACACAGCAGCTTATAACGCACCATCCACCCAAAAGCCTCCTGGGCCTGTTAACCATATCGTATTAGAGCTAATGATTATTAGTGTGTCAAATGAGAGAGGAGTCATTGTTACAGTGAGTGCATTGTCACCTCCGACAGGGGAAAAAAAAACATCAGCTGGCTGGTGAATATTAGTCCTGTTCAAACATTTGTTTTATGGCTCCCTCTGTCCGATGATAATTAATTGTTTACTTTCTCATCTCTGGATGATGGCGTGACTCTTTTCAGAGGTTGTTTGCTCACAGCAATTAAGTTCATCAGCGCTCATCCTCCCTCCCCTCCCTCCTCCTTTCCCCTCTCCCTCCTTTTCTCCCTTTCTGTGTGCTAAATGCAGATTAGCAGCGTCACAATCGCATCCAGAATGAGAGTAAACTCCTCATTATGCCGTGTGACCCTCTGCTGCATGAATAATTCAGGGCTGCAGCGTTAGTGGCTGGCTGCTATTAGCATTCCGGATGGCGAAGGGGAAGAAGAGGGTGGGAGGCTCGTATCACTGACAGGGCTGACTCAGGGGGATCAGCGCTGGATTGAGACACACATCACACACACACATCATCACACGACACAGGAGATCAGTGGAGGTGCCTCTCCACGCACACGCCCCGCTGTCTGTGTACATCTTACACACCCCTGCTGCTGCCGCGCTGCTCAATCTGCTTACTGCCAGCAAAACAACAAAGGCCGCTCTCACTGAGTACATGCTAAACACTGTGGCTCCTGGGTGTGTGTGCATGTGTGTGTGATAGATTCTGCTCTGTAAACACACTTGACTCTACCCCTCTACCTCTGGTTTTTATTTGTTTTAATTTGAATACATGGGCCGTTCTAGTTCAGTTCTGTGGTCCCACGACCAAAAAGCATTGAAGTATGTCAATCTGTGATGTTCACCGAGATCCTTAATCTACTGAAACCCCAAATAATGTTCGAGATGGCGGTGATTTTAACATGTATGTGATTTCACGATTTGAATTGTGGTCTCAGTTTCAGACGGACGGTTGATTTCTCTCCTCGCCCTTTTCCACCAACATGGAACCGGTGCCGTTGTGGTTTGAAAACCCAATTTTAATTTTTTTTTTAGCATTTTTACCAAAAATAAATTGGTTCAGAATGTGGAATGTTGGCTCAGCAGCTGGAACCAACAAATAGTAGGTTTTCCTTTGACCTGAAGTGCAAACTTCTGTGCTGCTGCATGTTCTACAGGTTGGAAAGAGAGGATGGAGACAACAACAACAACAACAACAACAACAACAACAACAATGTAGAAGTCTGAGAAACCAGTGGAAAAATGTCTCATAACTGCTGATTAAACCCAGTGTTTAGTTTAGTAAATTTAGTGTCCACTGAGTTTAAGGAAACGTAGAAAGTAGCACAAGAAAGAGTAAGCATGTTGGTTTCAACTGAACGCAAGAACAAGTGAACAGACAAAAAAACATAATGATTACAGAGACTGGAAAAAAAATGTTCTGGTTCACTAGTGATGATATAATGTGAATATTTGACACTAAACATAATATGAATAAAACTTTATTCAAATTACCTCGTGTGTAAAGATGATGAGTCATATCAGATGACTGGTGGTGTTTGAAAACAACAACTCCCAGAATCCCACACTATTAAACTGTGTCTTTTGTTGTTGTTTTGATTGAGAGACCCCTAGTGGCAGAAATGACATGCTGTGGGTTTAGAAAACAGGCGTTTGGTTGTGATGCTCCAGATTTTCAGACCTTTGAAGACATAAGATTCAAAAAAATTACAAAGAAAATATACAATACACATTTTTTTTTTTAACTTTATTTCCAAAAAATCAAAAACAACAATGGAAAACTGTAAAAAAAAAAAAATTATCATGTTCATTTGTTGCTCAAATATCATGATTTTATGTATAATACTTTTACGTATCTTCAATATTACTTTGAGTTGGAACAGATAATAGAAGGATCTTGGTAAACACCTCAGATTTCCATACTTAAATGCTTTTTAAATGTGTTTTTTGGCCCACATAACGAGTTGTGAGTGCTCGAAACCCCCGGCGGAGCCTTCCTGGCGTGTCGGGGTTGATGTTTGTGTGTGTTCACATGCAAGCATGCGTGCAGAAGCTGCATGTGCCTGCCATGGTGCCACTTCACTGGATGCACTCATGCTTGACTGAGTGTGTAGACACATTACAACCCCCCCTTCCACCTTTTACTTCCCAGCTCCCTTGTCTGTTGCTGAAGCTGAGTGCTGTACTACAGTACTTAAATTCACCTCCACCGGCCCGCTGGGGGGCCAGAACATCCGGCTCCCCCTCTCCTCTGAGGGCAGAGGTCGCGGGCCGGCATCCATCAGCCAAAGAGAGAGAGAGAGCAGAGATTAATAGCACTCGACTGGTAATTGAGACATCAGAAACACGCTCAGCCGCCAGCCGCGCTGCTCTTGATGTTTTATTGATATGCATGAATCCGACAATTTGGGGCGCTTGCATAAATCTGACGAGGGCTGTACTCAACTGTAAGAAATGTGGATCTAGACCTTTTGAATTATAAAAAAGGAAAACTTCTCCAATTATTGAAAAAGAAGACAGCCTCGCATATTGTTTCCTCTGTTGTCTTTTGAAGAAACAGGTTTTGGTGCCATTTTGTTTAGTTTATTTGTTGGGATCCCCTAAAGCGCAGCTAGTCTTCCTGGATCCATGTTTAAATACTAACTTGCAAGTCAAAAACATACACAACATACTGTGCAATCCACACAGATCAACACGTTTCGAAGAACAAAACGCATTGGGTTCATTAATGTCAAAGTAAAAGGCCTTAATTGGTCTTAAATGTCTTAAATCTTAAATGTATTGTCCTTGTCTATTCTTATATGTATGTTGTTATGTGTCATGTTTTGTTTTTGTTACCTTCTTAGGGACTACAGCTGTAAACTAGCAATTTTTGCTGTAATTCGGCTTGTTTTCGTCTTTTATTACTCCTATACAGATGTTCATCAGTGAGCATCATCTATCTATTTATCTATCTAGCGTCATCTATTTATTAAACTAATAAAGTCATCTTTCAAAGCTGTTCAAAATGTTAAGATGTGCAATTAATATTTGGGGTTAGGGTTATTTGATTATTAATTGTTTATTTGACAATTTAAAACCTCAAAATAACTGGCGGCATCTTTTCTTTTTAAGTAATTTACACCAGCTATTTGCAAGTTGTTGTTAAGTTTGGGTGTATAGTCAACATTATGCATAAATTATGTCTTGAAACTACTTGGATCAACACTAAAGCTGTGTCAGTGTTTGATTACAACAGACACTTAAGGTTCATCTGAACCGAAGTCACAATTAACCAAAATAATGTCACAGAAAATTACGCCTTCGCTTTTACGTGACTAGTGAAAGACACTGTTATTAATGCAGTGTTTGTTATCGTGTTGTTCCTCCAGTTGTCTTTGAAAACTTTTCTACACATGAGTGAAGAGGCTAACGGATAAAAATCTAACGTAAATCACAAGATAGGGTGGTATAACAGCACTATTACTGAGCAGATGAAAATGTAGTGTTGTATTAGTGTTCTTATTTGTCTATTCTGATGCATTTATTTGCCAATACTGTAACGTTGATGTTTAATGTAGTAGTAAGTAAGTAAAGTTGGCAGGTTTGCGGTTGGTTTATGTACTGTTGCAGGGCCATGTCTGACTGTACAAAGACAAAAGAAAACTTGTGTTTTGTGACACTTACTAAGGTGTTGCTTTAGGTGTCAGATTTAAATTGTACCCTATGCTTACACTGTAATTATCTCAGCTGGTGTAAACCTTAAAATGTTTAGTAACGTGTTAACTAAGTCAGAAACTAACCCAAGTGTGAACTTATAACGGAGCTGGAGCAACACAGTGTAGGTTAGCATAACTAGCTTAACAGTAACTTTAGCTTGTTTCTGCTTTGGCTTTATGCTAACGGCTGTAGCGCTGTTAGCATTAGCTTAGCATGCTAACTGAGCATCAGCTGTGTCGTTAGAGACCTGAAGCCTGCTCCGTCCCTGGTTCACAAACAGATCGTCATGTCCCATGAGAGTTTGCTTTTAATTAGTTTTTTAAATATAGTTTACTTTTTGGAAGACAGGTTTCATATACGCCCAAAACACTAGGCTTATTTATGAAGATGAAAACTAAAGTCATTTCCTCTATTATTATAATTTATTTTTATTAGTTTTGTAAACACACGAGAGTTTCAGTTATTTCTCTTCCTCGTGAAGCAGTTTCAGTTAATGAAAATGTTTTTGTATAGCGTTAATTATAATCATCCTGACCAGTGTGGCATACTGACCAATCAATTTATCGAGGCGCACATTACCACATACCTCTGTGTTTTTTGAGTTATTTGAATACTGTTAACATTTGCAGTTTTGTGTTTTTGAGGAAAACCTGTTGGTTAATGCCCTAGTAGTTGTAGAATATGCTTATACAGAATAGGTCATTTATTAAGTACTTTATAATGACTAATAATGAGTTAATAATGCTATTAATATGTATGCTAATAAGCAACTAGTTAATGGTTAATATGTGTATGTTAATATACAGCGTTACCATATGTATGAGCTGTGGTTATGGTGTCTTCTCCATATTTAAAGCGTACATGCTGCATCATAAGAGACGGCTGATGCAATCATAATTAAGGCTCGTCCTTTGCCTTTTATTGACGATGACTGCCAGCAGGTGGTGCCAGAAGGAAACATCACAAGTCAAACTAGGTGTAACAAACATAATCCACATCTCTGTGCATGTGGGCGTCCGCCCCTCTCCCCCTCCTCCTCCCTCCTCCTCCCTCCTCCTTCCTCCTCCTTCCTCCTCCTCCTCCTCCCCTCTTCCCCCCTTTTTTTAAGAGCGTTTTATAATTAAAATGTGGGCGTCTCAGCCGGAACGTACAGCACGATCGGTTCAGAAAAGCATGCTCAGGGCTATTTTTAGTCATCTTTGATCCCCACACAGGAAGAGCTGCTGATGGCCGCGGCCTTTATGCATGCAGGCAGGCTAGTTAGTGGACTATCAGTGCTGATCATTTCTCTACACCTAGCCTGTGCGGGGGAAGAGATAGGAGGCCTGACTGGTGCGTGTAAAGTTCACACTGGGCCATATGGTCCTCGCAGCAGGGGGTGCTGGTGGAATTATTCACACGGAGCGCTTGGAATCACCCAGATCCTGGTATCAACCTCCAAGATAAGGGGGACGTCTCAAAGGCTTTGTGCTCCGGCTTCAAATCTCAATCCTCCGGAGAACAGCACAAGCCCCGTCCTTACTTACACACTTCCCACTCGCCGTGTCCCTTTCTCTCTCTCTCTCTCCTCTTTTTTCTTCTCCCACATCCATGGCCGCCGCGCAGTGTGACAAACAACGCCACCCTCTGCAACGCCAAGCCAAAAACCTGTGACATTTCAGAGGAAATAATATGAACTCATCCCTCCATGACCAGATTTTGCCCCCGCTGCCTAATCCTCGAGTGCAGCCTAATTAAGTACAACAGCAGTCTTCGGTTAATGCTGCTGCTGCTGGATCGGACAATTATTAAAGGGATGCATGTTTGTTGTTTCTGTATTCTAATGCAATTACTCACCCATTATGACCATGTAATTGTGCAGTCATTAATTGCGCATCCAGTCTATAATGCAGAAAGGCTCATCGCGGCTGGAGTTCTCTTGCACCAAGGGAATAAGGGAGCATTTTTCAGCTGAATACTGTCAGAAAGATTACTAGTTACTCTGTTAAAAATGTAATGAGTAATGTAATTGTTTGAATTGTTGTTATCAACAGGTACAAACCAAATGTTGAGCAACAAAGCAGTTGGTAAATTAAACCTTTTCCATATCCTGATGGACGTATTGTCAGTGTCGGCTTTAAATGCAGTTGTTTGTTGTTCTTTTAGAGAAAATATTCTGTCCAGTTTTTTTTTAAACTGATGTGACAGCCGTTCCACATCAGCAGCAGCCATCTTGGTTGTTTACAAATGTGAACATCGTGCCAGACCCGCCCCATTATCAGATAAATGCGTGTGATTGGTCAATTGAAACATTAGCTCTCAAATTTATATGCTTCCCATGCTAGAAAACACACAGACTGGACGGGCACCGGGCAAAATCTAGAGCTAAGTTATGTCTTAGGTAATCTTAATTTATGTGACTTGTTCCAGTTACATTAACACACCTCCTAGATGTTTCCTCGGGTTTGATGTCGAACATTTGGATTTTGACATTGTTTTCACAGTTGGTAAAAGAGCTTTACACTGTACAGGAAAATTGGAGGCTTTTTCTGATTTCAGAGAGAAACCACAAGCTCACTCAGAGAGCACAGACCTCCAAGGCCGACAGTCCACTCCTCTTCTCATTCACAATACTATCAAACCACAAACAAGCCACAGATGATCTGTTTTATATGCTTTTCCTCCTTTTTGACAGTTGGCTCCCTTGCTTAGTGTCACTGACGGTTACCATGGTAACAAAGGTCTTAGTTCTTTTTTTGTGAGTCGGTGCCACTTGGTGTGTTTTAATTTTTTTAAAATTGAACTATTACCGTTCTAAGTTCTTTAAGTTTGCCTCGGGCTTTTTATGGATCTTTTATGGAAATGTATGCAGCTCGTCCTTGGCCCGTGTCCTACCCTTCCACCAAGTTTCATGAAAATCAATCCAATAGTTTTCGTGTAATCCTGCTGGGAGTGATCACAAAACCTTTTTGGCGGAGGAAAATATTGTTGAATTTCCAGCAATGAAAGGCGTTCGTGTCCGACAACATGTCCACTCACACTCGTGGCAGGCTCGGGTTGGCTGGATTTGAGGAGGAGAGGCGGAGCAAATGCAAATGAGAACCAATAAAAAAAACTAGTAGAGCTCTTTATAAAACCATCCTTCACTCTTTTAAATCTGTCATTAAAGCAAAGCCATGTAATAAGTTTATTGCTTTTCTGACAAATGTTTTAAAAAGGGCATCAAAGCTGACAACTCCTGAAAACAAATTTAAATCAACTCTGTGCAGTAACGTCAGAATGATTTTATGATTTCAGGAGGAAAATACTGTTGAATTTCCAGAACTGAAAGGCATTGTTATCTGACAACATGGCTGCCTTTGTGTGGTCGGCTGTTGAATTCAGATGTAACCCCTTTGTAGTCAACAGCATTTTGATTAGCAACTGTATTTTAATTATATTTCTTTCTCAGTCATTTACCTTGTAATTTGATAACATAACGCCGTTACATGTAACTGCTCCACAACCTTGTGGCTGAATATGGATTGAGATACCTGGGCGATGGTGATATCGTAATGCTTTTGAGCAAATCAACATTCATCGCTTACTGTAGTCTATTAGAACATGTCAGAGGACGGGAACAAGGCCTCGCTGGCTGTTTGAATCATGACTCATTTGCGTTCAGTACTTTTATGCACCTCATTCTTCGCCATCTATTTCCATCCTGCCCTAATGTTCCTCTGATAAGAATGTCCTATTCATTCGGCGTTCCTTGCTGGTTGTTACAGAGAGAGAGAGGGAGACGGAGACACTCTACAGGCATTGAATGAAAAGCACATCTATTTCTAAGGGGGAGAGCGAGCACAGGAGAAGATAATTATTGATTTGAAATAAGAAAAGATAAGGCTCAACCTTGAGCAGCCTGGCGATAGCACGCAGAACAGAATAATTAATGGGCCTGTCTTGTGTCGGGACAAGCTTTCACACCGAGACGAGCGTATTGATTTTAAACAGATAAACTGCGTAACCCTTTGTGAAGGGTTTGACAAACAATTTAATTGGGGGGAAAAACAACAATATTCCTCACCCTTTCCATCTCCCTTTCATCGCGTCCCCGAGCTGTTTTTCCTCCGCCTGACCTATGGAAACAATTACTGTGCATCAGGCCTTGTACTGCCTCCAGACTACCAAGGAAGCCCGGTGTAGGATGCACACACTGATTGGGGGATCTAATCAATGGTGGAACTTGTCTCCACTCCAGATGCCTCTGTTGAAACTGGGATTACCGAAGCCTTTTAGCTGCACTGCCTCCCCCCCCCCGCCCTTCTCCTTCCTCCTCCCAACATTTCTGCTTCTGCCAGAGAAAGAGAGAGATGGATCAGCCTGTTTAAATGTACCTGCCTGCTGTAGCTGAAGCAGAGATAATTTACTGTTCCTGTACAACCCTGCCTCCCTAATCCCCAAGGAGAGCAGCAAAGAAGCCCCCAGTCCTCTCGCCGCTTCCCTTGCCCTCCCCTGATTAGCGATAGGGGCTGTTTGATCATGTTTCCCTGCCTGTCCTTGTGATTTGTAAGCTGTTTAAACGCGAACGAGGCAATTAAATAAGGACGAACGGCGGCGGAGGAGAGTGGGTGATCATTAGCGATGAATTACCCCGGTGTGCACTCAAACACTCGGGAGGACTTTTCAGGCGGACCACTCCCGAGGATCCAGATCCAATCTAGCCATTGATTAACACAGACTTGTTCTTCCTGTGAAATCACTCGACGGGGATTTTAGGGCACTCATCCGGTCTTATCGAGATAGGCTAACATCAAAGGTGAATGAAGAGGGATTGGGTAAATGGGCTCGCGTTGCCCTCCATGTAAGAGACTTAGAGGAGCAAATCTTGAATTATTGCCTCATGTAAATAATCTACTTGGCTTGTTTTTTTGGGGAGGAACTCGTGAGTCACTCAGGGCCAAGTACTTTGGAAGCTCTCATATTTCCCTTGATGGGACACGACGGCGGGGGCTCCATCCACAGGAATGTAAACATGATGTTCCTGACTTGTGTGATCTGCCCCAACAATTTGAACGTGCTAAGTCGGGGAGGTAGTAGTTATCGAGGAAGATTCCTCTGTGAAGACAAGTATTGCATCGAGAGGCTCCGTTCCCCTGATTTGAATATGATTTGACTTAAGCAGAGCAAACGAGTGCCTCTATTAGACACAAATTGGGAGCTATGTGATTGAAATATAGCACCTTTTAGGTACACTATGAGAACAACTACCTGGCAACGATTAATCGACAACTATTCTAATAATTCGAGTCATGTTCTAAGACAAACAAGTCTAACTCCAGCTTCTTAAATGTGAATATATTCTGGTTTCTGTCATCCTCTGTGGCAGTAAACTGAATATCTTTGGGTTGGCAACCAAACATGGCATTTGAGGATGTCATTTTAAACTGTGGGAAACACGTTCTCACCATTTTCTGACATTTATTAGACCAAGTGATTCATAGGGAATGAAATTAATTGTTAGTTGCAGCCCTAGTTTAGAGAGATTTAACAAACATTTATAGAGATCTACGAGAAGTGAGATTGTTTATATCAGTTGCTGGTGTTGGTTGCTATCTAGCTAGGTTATTAGCTCATTTCAGCTTCTTGGAATGCAAGAAAAAAAATTTTTTTTTTTTGCTGCAAATCATAATTTGTCTGAAGGTGTATCATGTAAACATCATGTTCCCGACGTGTGTGATCTGCCCCAACAATATGAACATATTAAACCAGAGAGATGTAGTTTGTTGATTTCTTTTGCTGCAGTAATAGCATTTTCTTTTTCCTTTTAGAGATATTACAAATCATCACATTTCTCCTTCAAAACGTGCCTGTTATTTTTCTAAAAATATATGTGACCGTCTGATGTCGGTTACTACGTGAGCTCATATCAATGTTTCAGAGTTTCATTATACTTTACTCCACAAAAATAATTCGTATGAAAATGTGGAGCTAATGATAATTATCGTGATATAATTTTATATCACGTATTAACCTTATGTTATATCTTGATAATTTTCCTCAGAGATCGTGATTTTACACCATAATAGTAATTGTTATCGCGATATGAATTTTAAAAAACTTTTAAACGTTAAGTTGTTTTACTTAATTTCACTTATTTCTAATTTTACATTTTCTGATGTTGATAAACAGATTTTGTCATGAGTTTTTTGAATGTTCTACCAATGATCTTATAGCAGAAATACATACAGCTTTGGAAATAACTATTGGAACACTATGACAAGTAAATGTGAGGCTGCTTTACAAATGCAATAAAGAAGCTGTATTTAAATTAATGACAACTGACGCTCTTTGTCAAGTAGCATATATGTTAAGAACACCTGATGGTGAAAATCAATGTAGAAGTAATTAACATCAAGAACATAATGTCCAAAGGTCATTTGAAGAGCTATTGTATATCATTTCTATAGAAAGTCAAAGGGGTCTAATAATTATTTCCAAAGCTGTAGTGTTGGATTCCTTATTATTGAAATGCTACGTTAGTCAGTGTAAGGGAAATGAAAGCAGTCGGGCCAAACTGTTACTTTGAAGCTCTCATATTTCCCTTGATGGGAAACGACGGCGGGGGCTCCATCCACAGGAATGTAAACAACATGATGTTCCTGACTTGTGTGATCTGCCTCAACAATTTGAACGTGTTAAGTCGGGGAGATGTGGAGGTAGTAGTTATCGAGGAAGACTCCCCTCTGAAGACAAACATTGCATCGAGAGGCTCCGTTCCCCTAATTTGAATATGATTTGACTTAAGCAGAATAAATAAGTGCCTCCATTAGACACAAATTGGTAGTTATGCGATTGAAAAATAGCACAGCGCCTTTGGTTACGCGTGGCATTTAAAGAGTGTGAGGGGCAGTCTTGTTTAAAGTTATATAACCCAGATTCTCCATACATTAGTGGCATGCATTGCATAGCTGGAATCGCTTCCTAGTTGAACAACAGCAGCAGGTTTTAAAAGCAGAGGGTTACTGGCTGAGGACATTTTGTTCAAAACAATTTCTTTTCCTCCGCTCCCTCCCATCTGTGAGTGAGCTCAGGCTGCAGTAGATGGAAAGGGATTTTCTCTCCCTAAATGGCCAAGGGGGCCGTTTACGGTGTCACTACTATGGGATCACATGATGTTTGAGGGTGTAAAGGTCTCGAGGCAGCTGCTCCTTTTCGGATGGGATTTTCGAGGCGTCCAAGAGCAGGGCCTCATGCTGTCTGCACTGAAAGGTGGAGCAAATACTTCTAGGAAGAAAAAAAAGCTGAAATCCTCAGAAGCTGTGTGTCTATTTGAAATGGGTTCTGGAGTCCCTCGGCTGCCTTCATGTTATAAACACCCACAGTGCTCAAATTCTTCCTTTGTCAAGGAGTCATAACAGGTGTCTCAGGAAGGGATTTTTTTTCGCGGTTAGCATATTTTCCACTTGCATGGAAAGTTTTTTTTCTTTATTAGGAACACTCTGCCCTGGGTAGACCCCTCGCCTTGAGACATGATATGCAGACTTTCTTTGAAGCAGTAAAGGTTACTTTCACACTGGCTCAAAATTCAGCCATGCCTAGTTAAACCAGGTTGTGGTGGAGTTTTGAACACCTCTGGCTGACATATGTTGGTAAGCCATGTTGCACTTTGCATGCAGCTTACCCCTCTGTAGTGAAAATATACATTTAAAACTGGAGACACGACACATTTCTAGGTAACGTTGCAAATTAAGGTCCTTGTAATAAGCATTACTTTATGTAATGAAGCCTTTGTAAGCCTTTATAAGATGTTTATTAACCTTATTATCTGTTCATAATAATATCGTGAACATTATAATGAATCCTTTTTTAAATAAACTGCTCTTTGATAGTGTTTTTCTACTCTTACATTTATTATATTTACATTGTTATAGTTGTGTTTATTAATGTTCTTAAGCTCTAACACATATTGTAAATAAGCGTATTATAATGACTTATAAGGACTTATTACCATTAACTAATGCTTATTATAAACACCTTATTATTGTCTATAAGCTTACATTTCTAATAAGTGCTTATAAACGTCTTATAATCTAACAATAAACATGTTTGGTGCTATTAACACTTACATAATGTTATTACCACATAATATTATTATTAAGAGTCTTATAAGGGCTTTATTACCCATTAACGAACGTGCGTTACTAATTTCTGCAACTTTCTGTTCATTCATTCATTGTATATATTGACATTGTCTGTGGAATATTTCTATATAAACTCATCATTATTATTATTTGTCAGTTTTGATAGTATTACATCCCAGGTGCAGTGTAACTTCATTCTGCCGTGCACATGTCCTGGTTCGAGTCTGAATTACAATGAAGTTAATCTCTTGAAAATTCAAGCTCCAACAACATGCGCAATCTCTGACCCTCCTGAAAATGTTGTTTTAATCCTAAAAAGGCGATGCATAGCAGACTTTACATAACCAGCTCCTCTCGGGATTACACTGAGGCGTTTTCACAACAACTCCTCAGTTAAATTAAGGTGGAATTACGCTCAACGCCCATGGGAATGGTCTGCTGCACCTTGAACTATTTACCATGTCATTGGGATTTTTTCCCCTGATGTAAATACACTTACAAATGGACAGTCTTGTGTTTAGAGTCGAGGGGGGAAAAAAAAGCAGCGGACCTCCTAATGTGGCGTATCATCTCGACTGCAGTTAGGTCAATTTCCTTAGCGGGGTGGACACGTTTATATAGCCAGCCCCCTGGGAGGCTGTTTGTGTGAACGATGTGGCGAATACACATTATTCATGTCCTCAGCTCCCCAGATAAAGACTCTATCTTGCAGGCTTTGCATCACGTTACGCCTAAGTATGGAAGCTATTGATGTTTGCAATGGCTCTATGATGGAAAAACAGAAAAATGATAGAAGTGCCTTCAGGATTTTACTCTAAACCCGAGGGTGTTCCTGTGGTTTGTGTTTGAAAACTCAGCAAATGTTTACTCCCCAACGTCGTGTCTGTTTTCTTGACTCGTTGTGTTTAGTCTGTTACTGTCATTTCTAAACTTTACAATATGGCTCAAACATTTAATCAGATCTCTCTCTGAACATGTTATGTGTTTGTACATAAGGAAATTGTAAACGCTGAAAAACATCACCTATGAAACGCAAAATAGCTCCACAGCGGAGGATGAAGAGTCTTTTTTCTTTTTTTTTCTTTGAGGATGCAGTTCAAGTTCCTTTTAAATAACTTTCACTGCTCATCTTGGTTTAATACTGTATGGGTAACTGCAACCATCTGTGGACAACGTTCCTGTTTTGCTTTTATCAAGCTGACATTTAGACCCTGAGTACTTCTTTTCGGCTCCAGCAACATTTGTGGTCAAGTATCCCATTTAACAAACTCCAGCATTTGCTCGCCGCTTCTCCCCCCC
>JAPQRN010000012.1:17299823-17329007 GCA_037367275.1 Coranthus polyacanthus
CCCCCCCCCCCCCCCCTTTTTAGGCAGTTTATATAAACAACTTTCACCTGGATGCTCACAGCTGAGCCATGTTCAAAAAATGTGGGCTGCTTTCAGGTTTATTATGCTGCTGATTTAATGCACTTGAGACTTGAGGCAAAAAGCGCGTCTGAGGGTTTAAGAAACACTTCATTCATTTTTTTTAAACAAAGACTTGCAAATAATAACATTGTGAAGAACGGACATTTATTTGATGGAGTTCAAATTGACCTGTCGCCACAATGACCAATGGCCACAAATTATGTTTTTTTTCAGGCACCAAAAAAGTTCAGTGTTTTAAGCGTGTTAATGTTAGTGTGCAGTTGTCTGGTTGTAGCACATAAAAACAACACATCAGCTCCTAAAAGTGAATAAAAATGTCTTGATGGCCTCCTAAAAATTCAACGTCCAGGTCAGTCCTGTCTTTTTAGCTTGATTTTGTCCAGTCGTCCTGTTTCCGATTATTTGTTGTTCATGTGTCTTTTTCTTTTCTGGGGTTTCACCATTTTAATGCCAGAGCTCGCTTTCCCATGTGCAGGTTCGACCGAAACAAGTTCTCCCCCAACACCATTTCTCGAAGGCACTGTCGTTGCATCCTGCGCCCAAGAGGAGTGTGATTCATTTAAAGAAATACAAACTAACCAAACAAGCCGTAGAGCTTATTTCCTCCATTTCACAATAATAATGAGTTCAGCAAGACCTTTCTCCAACGCTGGAACACAGTGTGGAGATATGTCTGGGTATGCGAGACGAAAGCACATTTAAACACAACAAAATGTTGCCCAAAGTCCTGCACAACATGAGACAAATAAAACCCAAATAGGACACACTGAAAATTAAAAACAGCAAAGCCATAAAAACAAATTACGCCACCAAACATCACATAATAATCTACATGTGTGATCAGTTAATAGTGGACACAAAGTTACAAGATTAAAAGTAGGATCTAAACCAGAAACGCCAGCGAGAGGGGGGGTGGATGTTTTGAGTTTTGAAGTTATGACCTGATCTGGAGGCGTTCCAACGCAACTGTGAGAAGACCGGTTTGCCCTAAGTGATACAAGTCCAGATCTAGGAACCATTAAAAGCTGCCAAACTTCTGACCTAAGCAAGCGTCTTGGTAGAGACGAGTGTGAAAGGTCAGACAGATCAGGAAAGACTAACACCGGCAATGAACTGAAAGGGTGTTGTCAGTGGGTTTGTAGACTTTGGAGCTGTTTTTGTTAAGAAGGAAAAAAAACAGTTTTTCTTTGTGTTTCCTAATGAAGAAACACGTCGCCCAGTGCATGGACGAGGATGTGTTTTTAATCATTTTCAGACCACAGTAGAGCTCTACAGCACAGACCAAGAAGATAAGACAACGTTTTTTATAGGATGAAGTCAATGCCGGTGCTAGATTTGTTGCGGTTAACATTTTCACACACATTGAAAATAATGTTGACATAATTATTGATTGTAATGCGTTATGATAAGTTACTATGATCGCTGAAGCATTGAGTAAGGCAAGTTTAAAAGACTAAAAAAAAACAACACATTAGACATTAACCCCAACATTAATCTATCTAACATCTACAATGAAAAGCAATTTGACGTGTTGTGATGTTTACTTTATTACTCGTCTCGAACGTGGTTTTATTTAGACTTTTTACACGTGTTATGTCTTGTTCTTATGTGTTTTGTTGTGTGTGTGTGAGAAGCCGCTACCTTAGTGGCAGCTAATGGGAATCCAAATAAAGAATACTGTCTATGTTTTCAGCTTATTGTAATTTGACATATGCTAAGAAACAGATGTTACACGTCTGGTTTCGGAGACGCTGCGGTTTCGACTGCTAACTTTTAACTTTTTATTTGTTTCAGGTTTCAAGAGCTCGTGCAGAGGAACAAAGTGGAGTACCATGCCGGTGGTTCCACCCAGAACTCAGTGAAAATTGCTCAGGTTAGTCTTTTCTGTCTCCCTGCAGTGAGCCTGGATGTGTTGTGAATATGCAGCGGTACGCCTGTAACCTTAGATTTGTCAGCTCTGCAGCCCTGGGAATACAGAGCGTAGCTGCACAGCGCGTTGACACATTGCAGTTTTAGGTGGTGTGAATTCATCAGACCTGCCACGCAAAGAGAAAGGCGGGGAGGATTCATAATATTTGCAGTGTTATCTAGTTGGCCTAATTTCCTGAGACATATCAAACATCAATTAGAGAGAATTACAAGCAGATGCAATTAACGTGTCACAACAAATTATATCAAACAAATGCTGATCTTGTCCCTGGCTGTTAGACAGATTTTAAAAGAAATTGGTGATTGTCCAAATCTGAAATGGCAATCTGAACTTGAGAAGATTATTCACTCAATTTTTTTTTTTTAATGTTTTTTTTATGTTTTTTTAATATTTTTTTTTTACCGACTGCAATAAGTCTGTGAATTTGACATGCAGTGATTAGCTGCTGATAAGGCTTTGGTGTGCTCACAATAAACAAAGAAAAAGCATCCAGCTGAAAAATAATTCCCTTCCAAGGAGAAATGAGTGCAGAAGCTAATTGAGAGGCTGATGTTTGTGAAAACGCAGACTCTTTCTTGTGTGTGGGTTTTTGTTTGTGCGTGTCAGCGCAGTGCGTCGAGCCGGTGTTTTGTGTGTGTGTTTATCACAAGACAGATACAAAGAGAGAGGGAAAAGAAAGCAGTCAGGCCCTCAGGCTGCCACCATCTCCATGCTTTGGAGACAGTAAACATCCTTTAAAAAGAGACGCCGAGCTATGCACCTCCATGCAAACACTCTTTAATTATCAAGATCAGAAGCGTTTGCTTAAACCTCGCGCAGTCACAGACATTAGCTGCAAACTTGATTGTATTCTTTGAGCAACGTCCCAATTTTTCCAGTATGTTAAGTTATGTTTGCTTGATGCAGTTAGAGTTTTAAAAAGTGACGGAGGGCTGGCATCCAGAGTGACAGCGCTTCCTTATTAGCTGTGTCAGTTAATGTTGATGTTAATGTTGAAACTACGGAGTTAAATCTCTTGGCTGTTTTATAGTAAATATTCATTCAGACGTATTGCTCGTATTCTTGATTTAGAGATTTAGGGAAATGCTGCTCTGTGTTATTGTGAATTATTCTGCATCACTGGACCAAATTCACCTACTTTGGAAGTTCTATCCCAGAGAATGGAAGTGCAGAAGAAGACGTCAGGCCTGTCACAATTATTACATAAGCGCCTTATTGCAGTTATCTGAGCTAACCGCAATTATTACAACATAAATATATTTATTCGTGTTGTAATGTATTTCTGCTGGTGAGACCAAAGACAATTATTCGTGTTGTAATGTATTTCTGCTGGTGAGACCAAAGACAATGTTCCTGCCTAAGCTGGATAATAAAGTTCTTCTTCTTCTTCTCCTTTTGCTGCATTATCGTGAATAAAAACAGCTGAATGAAACAAACAGAAATGTCATATTTCTATCATTGTTTCTATATCATTTCCACAGATTGAGATCTGACTGGAGCGCTTCATCCTGAGGCATTTAACTCGTCATTGCTTGTCATTATCACTCATTTCTTTGTGCATTTCAGCTTTGTATATTTAAGTGATTATTTATGTCAAATCCACCCTGTGCAGTTTTTGTTTGCGTGTTCTTCTGCATTACTGTACATTATGTATAAATAAACTATTATCAGGCTTATACTATTCTCGTGGCATCAAATGAGCAGAAAAAGCCCAATCATTATCAGTTTGATAGAAGATAAAACAGATGAGAAGTGACAATGGCTGTATTTCAACCCAACCAAATTCTCAGCGTTTCAGTGCTGTTTTTTTATGCGCTTATTGAAACTATTTATAAAAAAAAAAAAAAAAAAAAAAAAGTGGTGGATGAAACCCACTTAACTAGCTGCTTAATACAAAAAAACACATCCTTCACCCTCTCCACCGCCGGTCCGCGCCATGAATGGTTTTCATTTGCAAAGACAGTGAGAGACGTCGGTTGTATGACGAAGTTTGAATGCATTTTTTAACAGTCTGTTACTTGAACAAAACAAGCTGCTTGAGAATCAGCGTGAGCTTTAGAAAGCGGTGACTTTATGACATTTTGTAAACCGCATGATTAATCGCTTCATCAAGAATGTCTTTTTTTTTTTTTTCTTTTTTTTTTTTAGATGAGGCGGTAGTAAAAAGGTGTGATTCCAATTGTCACATCGTTTTGTAGCACTCAACAGAAGTGCAGCCTTTCAGTGTTGTTTACGTCTGTTTGGATAAAGCAGTGACCTCCTGTCAACTCGCGCTTCCGCCTCCAGATTATCACTTTTCTGCTTGAATTTGAGACGATTACAGCCTGAACAATAATTCCAAGTATTCAACGCACATTATCTCCGTCACTGCCGAAGCTGCAGATTTACTTTGATAGAGCTTCACGATGATACTTTAATACTTTATTTAAAGAAGCGCCGCAAAGGTGCGTATCCACTGTTTTGTGAAATCAGATGGGGAAGGAGATTTTCATTGCTCGCTGATGCTGGAGAAAGAGCCGTCATGCCCTCTGTGCCCCGTGAGAGGCGTTCAGTCGACTAAATTGCTCTTATAATAGCATGGCAGACCCCAGTCAAATGTTATTCTACTCTGTTTATTTGGATATTTACCCCCTTCAGAGGGGAAGATGTAGAGCTGATTCTGAAATGCTCAAGATAACAAGAGTGTTTTCGTCCCACACCCAGAAGTCTCAGAAACAGTTTCTGTCAATATATACCTTGAAGCGCTGACTTTTCCACATTTTACTTTCAGGTGTTGGTGTTCTTTTATGAAAAATGTATAATGCATAACTGGCTCCCAGATTATCACATTGTAGCAGCTGCAATATGTGAAACTTCAAACCCCGCTGTATTGTGGAAGCTGAACCTTCAAACACGAATGATATGCACCGCAGCACTGAATCCACATCAAAGGAGCTGGTGACTAAATGAGATGCTCGATCCAGGGCAGGTTTGCTCAGGAGCACCATCGCCGCTGGAAGAGAGAGAAGTGTTCAGAGGCTTTGCACAGGAATCGCTGCACATGCTGGGAAAACCCAAGGAGTGGGAGGATCAATGCCTTCGCCAGTAGAACTCTTACTTTCCTCCAGAACCCACCCGCTTCATCGGAGGCTGCGATAGGTTAAATACTCCTGCTTTATCCCGGTTAAGATTTCTGCACTATCAAGGAAAACCTAAACCTCGGCTTTAAGGAGGTACAGAATCAATGCTAATTGGATTTAGTCAAATGAGAATTGACCAAACTGAAGCTTAGACGGATAAGTATTGTTTTCCTCTAACCACCGTCACCGCCCCGGCCTTTGATTATCTGCTGCTCTGTTTGCAAGTCATCAATTGGTTGTACTTGGTACCATTTGTAGCATTGGGGTATTCATTCTTTTTGTACTACAGTTCCTGTTACTATTACAGACGCCACTGGTTCCAGAAGAATCCCATTCAGTCCTCTCATAGATTATGTTAGTGCCTGAAAGAAAGAAACATTTAACGCCCATTTTACTCTACTTTATCATTCGAAGTGGCTCCACTATAGGTTAGCATATTCTTTATTTTTAGCTTTATTATAAGCTACGTTTAGATGTTTTACTTTCCGTTGGCACTGCAGCCAGGTTTGCTGACAACCTGCTCTTGCATTTGTTGTGAAATGTCTTCGTTGATGCGTCTATTCCTGTAAGAACCATCCTGTTTTGCTTTGACAGTGTTGTCACCCCATGAAGCTGTTAAGCATCTCCTTTCTTGACAGCACAGGGATGAGAATCTTCCATTTCTTTTCATTGTCGTCACGTCGGCTAACCTGCGATGCGACCCCTCGGTGTTATTCATGGGTCAGAGGTCAGAAGGGAAGGATGCACACTGTAAGGATTTGCCGTTACACCAGTCTAAGATCCGTGGCCCCGAGTTTCAGATTTGAGTTATGTATTTATTTAGGTTTTTATTACTTTGACTCAGACGATCATTTATTCAGTTTCTAATAAAGTCAAGGATAGTTTATTTTTTGAAGGGTTGGGGGCATTTTTTTTCAAGGGGTGGGGGTGATCAATCGGCCATCGGCTTTTTCCTACTCCAAACTCTATCGCTGTTATATTGGCCTTTAAAAGTCAAACCATCGGTCGATCTACAAAGTGAACGTTTGGGCCAAACTTAAAGACGTTCTGTCAAGGTGTTCCTGAGATATTGTGTTTTTTTTTTTTTAAGTAATGGGGACAGACTTTCATACGGTGGGAGAAATTAAAACCAGCGGCGGTTCATCTGGTAGATCAGCAGTTTCTATGTCAGTATCAATACTGACATTCATTGTCCCTGAACTTACGGCCACACACTTGAGTATCCTTTAGCCACGATTTCAGACTAAATTTAAAATGTTTAAAAGTACTGCACTGTCTCATACTCCGTAAAGTAAATATCTTCAGATCCCGGCTGCCCACCTTACAGCTTTATTTACTGCACACATTGTGACACTGGAAGTCCCACGGCAGAAGTATCAACACATTTGTACTTCCTTAGCCGTGCACCAGTGCTCCCGAATAAGCCTCAGATCTTGTTTGGATCAAGTCAGTAAAGTTGCAGCTGTGTATGTATGCAGAGCTGCCTGGCTGAGGGAAGGGAAAAAAAAAAAAAATGCAACGATAGAAGCTGGTTGGAGGTTGTTGCCTTTGCCCAGGCTCTAACAAACACCATGCCCTGAAGGTGCATCCGACATAAAGGCTCACCCAGTGGAGGTTGCAGGGCTGTAAGGTAACAAAAACCAGCTCGGTGTTGTTTGCTCGCATCCAGCCTCACACATCAAAGAGCTTCTGTTCAGGTAGGGGCGAGGCAGGAAAACAACAATCATATTTTTTTCAGTCAAAGGGGAGAATTTGTGGGCAGAATTTGGCTTGTATCGCCGTGCACGAGTGGTGTTTATCACAGGTGACAGAATCGGCGGGGGGAGTCAGCTGTATCGAGAAGCACAGTCAATTCATTTAGACCGAACATCAAAGTCCTGCAACAGCTCCTCGGGGCCCAGAGATTGAAGTCTGAGCAGAGACGGGCTCGTAGGGAGTTATTGCTGCTACCAGGGAAGTAGATTTCACTCTGAGTGCCTCATGTAAACCGTGCGTTCTCATTATGATCCTCACAAATCAACAGAAATGACATCTTTTATTTCATCGCACAGCAAACAGGCATCAACCAAAGGGACAAATTGCTTTGCCTAAGCTGTGAACTCGTCAAAAAAAGTTATGATTAAGTATGTTTCCTTCTCGACGTTTGGATTTTCAGTCTCTGTGATGCCTTAATCATTGTTTGGAAAGTAAAGGGTTTTGAAAAATCAGCCGTCTCTGTTATGGTTTTGATGCCTGTTTAACATTTCCTCAGACTTGGTCAGTCGTGGAAGGGGTGAATGGGGCCCAGGCTTTGGATGTTGGCCTTGAGCTCTTAATTGGAAACGCATGTGCACCGCACTGTTGAAAGTTGTATTTAAAAAACAGTAAAAAATCCCACAGTACTACTTGACTTTTGAAAAAGTGTCCCCAGCAGCTCATATTTTGCAGGGGGATACTTAAACCGGGTTTGATGTCTCATCGAAGGCATTGACTTATTTCTCCGGGTGAAAATATTCCATGACCTCATGTTTGGCTTTTACAGCTCGTTTTGTTAAATAAATAAAGAAAGCCTGCTTCTCTCTTCGAAGGGGCTAAATGAAGAAATGCCTAAGTCTGGTACCACTTAGAGAAAGGAGGACAGTTAAGGAGAAAGACTGGAGCTTTTGTGTTCGGATGTGCTTATACTCTTAAAGAGGGCATTCACTGTTTTACTGTCGCTCTCTGTTTTTTATTTGAATTCTTTTCACACTTTATGATTCATGTTTAGACAGATATTCTTTGTCTGTGACATTTGAGATTGTCACTTGCTTTCGGGATCTGTGAGAGCTCTTTTGTTTGGGTGTTTGATCACGTTGAGCAGGCCTGTTGTTGCAAAGATCTGCCAAAAAAGTTAATGGAAACTAGCAGCAGCAATAGTAAAAATAAAGAAATAAATAAAATAAAATAAAGTTTTCAAAAAAAAACAAAAAAACACATAAAAGCTGCAGTGAACGATGTAACATGAACTGAAACGAAACAGGATCGCAGGTACTATCAACCTCATTTCGTTTTCCTCCAATTTCACTGGTTTATGGTGTAAAAGAATAAAATGTCTTTGCACAATATGAGACGTTTTAACAGATAATGGTTTTGTAAATTCTATTTGATATTGTGTGGAGCAGGCTGATCTGGCCTAAAGATCATATGTTGGTCTTTGGAGGTAGAATCAGGACCCAGAATCTGAACCACAACTTTTCTCACCTCTTGTGAAACGTAGGCGACTTACAACCAAACTATAACTATATAAAGGTTTTCCCTAAGTTTCTGGAAGGTTTAGGTCGTGGTGATGGCTTTTTTTTTGTTGCCGTCTCTAAAAATGCTGTGCTTGTGCATATCTTTTGACCGATATTAAGACACTAGAAAAAAACACTTCCTGACTGTGTTTCTCATTAAACACCTCGACTGGCAGCCTGCCACAGTCTCACAATGAACCAAAAATAATTTTGCACTTCTCATAGTAACAGATCGCTCACTTTGTGTTTTCCGCTGCTGCTTTAGCGAAGCATCTGTGTAAAACCAGGTTTACCGTACAAAGGACGTCTGCATCCGTCTTTGTTGTCTGAAGTCGTCGTGACTTTAGTCGAGTGGAGAGAGGGTTGGATTCGTCCACTTATATCACTATAAATGGACTTCAATAAAGTCGCTAGTCTAACGGCGATAATAAACAACCAAGCCATGGTATTTATTTGATGATGCAATCGACGCGATGCCTCTGAAAAGCAGATCATGTGACAAATCAAGATCGTCTACAATCCCTGTCGTCTTGACATCCTTCGTTTGTCATAATAATTAACAAAACAACACTACAACAAAATAAAAACTGAACTAAAACTAGTCAATTCCTTAAAATTAAGTAACTAAATAAAATTTTCAGAACTTTAACTGCAAAAGGAGCACATTAATGACTGATTAAAACCTGAACCCAGTTAGACCTTTTGAGCTCCACACTGTGGAAATCTAACTGCTCATGTACGCGCCTGTTGTTAAAGCAAAAGGCTCTTGTTTGTTTTAAGACAGGTTAATTGCAGAACCACTGTTAGCACCAGCTCTGAGCTGTTTTATGGCTCCGGGGTCTTGCCGTTTCCTTCCCATTACGAAGCGGTGGAAGGTCACAGTCTGTTAAGTTTCTTGTGAGAGATGCTTGAAACCAAATGGACTTTTTTTTCTCCTCCTTTTTCTTTCCCGTCTCCTCTCTTTCTAGACATTCCAGGTGTGCGAGCATGCACTTTAGGGGGGCTGCTATTGTTTTTCCTCTGCACAAGCAGCGGAAGCAAAGAGCGCCTCATTCGCTTTGATGAGCGATGTGTTCATGCGTGGGCTTCAATGTCACCCGCCATGAGGCAGCTGTGAAGTCGCAGCTCACGTCTGTGGTGCCATTTACTCAATGATGAAGTGGAGAGATCTCTGTTGGATCCACATCCAAACCCCCCCACCCCTCACGCACACACACCGTTTGAGCATGTGATCCTCCCACCTCACCTACATTGTGACTGTATGTCACAGTTAATACCAGCCTGCATTAAATCTCCAGCTCTGTGATCACTTGATAAAGGTTGACTGGGCGATTATGCAAGGCTTTGTCATCTCAGGGATTTGTTAACAGCCGATGGCCTCGCCGTGTGGCGCCTTCTTTCTTGTGTTTCCTCGAATTTGACTTTGGCACAGAAATAATTTGGTTTGATTTAATTTTCCACTCAGATGCACAAGTTTTTTGATGTGAGAAATAGCGCAGATTGCTGTGTGTCTATGTTTCCTGAAATTGAAGATTGAAACAAAAGTAAAAGCTGTTTCACACTAAACACGGATTTTCAAGCGATAACGACATTTATAAAAGCTGATTTTGCAGGTTCTCATGAACGCTTGCACATCCCTTCGTGCAGGGAGGGGGAAAAACTGAGATGGACCTTAATTTCAGCAGATTTCTACCCGTGGAAATATATGTTTGTCCAATGAAATCCTTTGTTCCAACTAATCATACCTCCACTGCAAATAAACAAAGATCTGAGGCAACACATTGAATTATCATCCTTTTATTTCTAAGCTTCATAGCATTTGTTAATTTACTTTGGATACATTTGGAGACTTGTTTACATGCATTAATTGGACAGTGTTTTTGGCTGAATAACTGAATGCAGATATTGTATCGGTCTGAACATGGACCAGACTACAGACTATAAATTAAAAGTATAAAGTAAAGTATTCCAAAGTCTCCGCTACAGCTCGGCTCCATTTTCTCTTCTCAGACTAAGTGTTAACTGAGTAACATAATCAGCCTAGATCAATGTTTCATAACCAGGGGTTCATGGAGTCCTTCTGCAGCTGCTAAGGGGAATCTGTATTGGAGATCGATTGAAAACGTAATACATATTAAGATGCATTTATTAAGAAGGAAAAACAACCGAGCATGATAACAAATGAATGTCATGCTGACAATAACTAAGAAATCTGACCAGTCAGTTTTAATACCAGATGTTGCTGTGGAGAGCTTATAAAAGATACTTAGCTATCAAACTGAGAATCTGAAATAGTTCTCTAAATGTAATGTCTAAGGGTTTCATGTAACAACCTGAAAGTGGGATAGATGCTAATGCTAGTTAAACTAATAGATTGTTCCAAGTATAAGCTAAACGTGTGAGTAAACCGATGGAATTGTAACAGAAATATTGTAAAAATAGACACTTTCATGTGATTGTTAGTGTTTAAAAAAAATGTTCATATGAGCAGAATTTACCAGGTCTATAAAGGTGTGTTTGAACAGTCATGTTTTCATTGTGTTTGCAGGAACTATCCAAGAACTGTTGCGCAGATTTCCATGAAACTCGGTGGAAGGATAGGGCGTGGACCGAGGATGAACTCACTACGTTGAGGAGCAGATCCATAAGATGGACCGGCTCTGGCTCTGTGATCACTTGATAAAGGTTGACTGGGCGATTATGCGAGGCTTTGTCATGAGAAGGATGTGTTAACAGCTGATGGCCTCGTCGCGTGGCGCCTTCTTTCTTGCGTTTCCTCAAGTTTGACTTCGTCACCGAAATAATTCAGTTTGATTTAATTCTGCTCTCAGATGCACGAGATTTGCGCTGTGAGAAATGGCGCTAGATACTGTATAGGTGACATATTACCATCCCTGTTGAAGTTAATTTGCCATCAAATTTGTGACTTCATTTAAGCTGCCAAAGGGAAGATGTGGGGAGTAGATTGTAACTCATAAGTATGCATTGGAAAGAGTGTTGATTAACATTGAGGGCTCGGGAGACACGCGCACTCAGTGTGTATCATCTGGCCTCAGAGGCTGGCAGTGGAATTGAATGTGATATCTTGCGTAACGTGTCCTTGCTTCGAGTCCTTGGTTCCAGGCTCAGGAAGAAAGGCTGCACCATTGGCTTGCTTGCTTTTTGCTTTGGCTGTTGTACAGTTGCCCGGGCTCCAGGCGAGCTCTGAGTGAAATCTGAAAGGACTTGTGAAACAGACAGTAGTCTACATATCTGGCAGCATTCTCATGTCAGATTACAGAACGATATTTCACACAGGGCACTTCCACGTCACTGCAGTCTGCTCTTTAGAGCATGAGGGTGATTCTCATGAACATGGGGCAGCTCAAAGACCGCTGCACGCAGGTTTTTTGGGCTTTATATCAAGCAGAATGTAATTTCACTATTTCATTTGAAGGTTATAATCTATGCGTGACATTTGTCAGGTATTGTCAGTGGAAATAAATGCGTTACTGTGACCATGGCTGAGTGCTATGGACAGAAATGTTCACACATTTTCATGTCGGTCGATAACGGTAATTATCACAATAAATGTCAAATCATTATTTGTTTGAGGTTTTAAGGCTGATTTTTGGTCTTGAGTGAACAATGAGTGAAACATGATTATTTGTGGTTTCATGGCCAGAACATGACAAACACTTTCCAAACGGTGGAATATTTCAGAAATCTAGAAGTCGAACATTAAAAAATTCATCTTTTTTTTTTTTTTCAACATCAAAATATGCAGAAGTAAAATGATGTAAAACAACAAAGCATTGACAACGTAAACAAAACAAACTCCAAAGACAAAAGAAAAAAAATCATTGCGATAATGATATGCAAATTTATTATGATTATTATCGTTTTATGGCTCCGGCGTTGACAGATTTTTCAAATCTACCGAACCTGACGCTGCTTTTTTACTTTATACTTGGCAACATGTAGGTTAGCGTAAGTCACTCTCTCTAACAATATTATATACTGTATATACTGCCCACCTTTATATTTACCTGTGATGCTTGAATAAGACAAAGATGATTTGTCTTAAACTCAGACTTAAATTCGGTTTAAAAATTGTGCCTGATACCCGTAGACAGCCTGACGCCGTTCTGTTTTAAATAAGTCCTCACTCTTTGCTTTTTCATATTATTACGTCTCAAATCAGCATTTAAACTGTAAACAATGCTTCATTAAACCGTGTAATGAGTGGAATCGTGTTGAAGCAGGTCGTGTCACTGATGAATGAAAGGATGATTGTGCATTTTACACAACTGTTCTACATTTTCCTGATTATTGAACGTGTGCCCCCCTCTCTCATATTTCCCCTGCAGATTGTCTGTGGCAGTACTATTTATTTGGCACATTCTCAGCATGCTCCCACTCTTGCGGTTGAAGTGTTGCATAGCAACTGAGAAAAACAGCTTTAAATATTTTGGTTAAAAAGGTTTTAAGAAAATAAAGAACAGCCTGCAATTACTGTTCATTTCTCCAGAGTTCATAAGTTTAAGGAGCTGTAGTATTGTGCCAAATAATAAAAGAAATACCAAATTAGGCAGCTCGGAAAAACTGAGAGAGCGTCTACAATAATGTGTCCCCCTCGTGCCAGTGCGATTATTCATCTATAGATGTTTTGTTTATCGAATAAATGCTGGCAGCTGTGCGCACCTTCACTAATTTACAACTGTTTTGAAACAAAGCTCGCAGTAGTTTTCAGAGTGCAGCTCGCCTCAGCCGAGTACATCTGTGACAGGATGGAAAATGTGTAGGTGAGTGCAAATTTGAAGTGATGTGCCTCAGGAAAACGGATGGGGATGGAGCGATGGGGATGGGGGCGCATGTGGAGAGAGGTAAGGCTGGATGACGCACAGCAGGTGACAGACAGACACTAATAGTAATGGCTCTTATCAGTGCTTCCCTCGCTCCCTCTTTTCACATGGGCTCTGACATCCTCCTCCTACTCCACCCCCTCCATCTAGCAGGGGGTGCTGGGAGCTCGCTGGGTTGTGCAGCCCGCTCAGACGGAAAGAGCCTGCCAAACACCGGTCCCCTCACATATAAATTGCATCATTAACATCGCCTAGATTATTCCAAGCTCTCCCACCGGGTTTATGGCAGCTCCGGCTCAACTTAACTATTTGACTCACTGAAGACACTCAGGTTTTTTTTGAGTGAGCTGTGTGTTGAAATGCACCAGATCTTTTCTCTCTAAAGGTTTTAGACAAATCCAAAGGCTTCCTTAGAAAATCTTTTTTCTTTTCTTTTTTTTTTTTTTTTTTTTTTACTCAGAGGCTTATTATATACTCTAATGTACTTCATTTTCTCTGAGTTGTTGAAAGCGGATGCATATTATGGTTGAAATTAGGAAGACTATGAGTGATGTCAGTACAAATAAGAATCCATGTCCAGTGTGTATTTGATTCAGGCAAACGTTATATTAGAGGCTAATCGGTGCCAGTTTTATGTTTTACAAACTATCCGTATCAGCAGAACTTGGCTCCAATAGCAGACGATGTCTAATATCAGGCTGGAATTACAGACTATGGTGGTAAACAATAGCTGGAAAAACACAAAAAATTACACCTTGAATCACTTTAGAGTTTCTAATAATGTCAGAAATAGTACATTTCCAACATTGTCCAGTTTCTTTGGGGCGTCGGTGATATCGGCCGATTTATCAGCTCTCTGCTTTCTTCTGTTAGAAATCGGTATTACATCGGCCTTTTACAACCGACTATCAGTCGACCTCTAGTTAATACGTTGAACACATGTTAGCATGCTAATGTGTGGCAGATAGATGTAGAGCCGTGGAGACCTGATATGCTATGGACAATGTTAATTTCTGCAGAATATAGCATGTGGTAAGCGCCGTTTCGTTGCCTGTTGACTCTCTGAGCTAAGCTATCCAGAGGCCCATGCTAACTAGCCGCCTGTCGCTAACCTGCATCCACCCCACGTTACGAGTAGCTGCATTCACTGGCTTTCAGCCGGTATCGCCAGGTGGAAACATCAACGGCCAAAGTATTTGTTGAGAAATACGCCAAATAAATAAATTCATTACTAGTGTGTTAAATAGCTTGATACTGTGTGACCTATAAAATATGTTGTCAAGACAACTGAGGTATTAGAGGTAAATCTTCACTGGCCTCGTGGTTCAATTCAATTATGATTCACCATCAACAATTCTCTTCCTTAGGTATATGTGTTATTAAACTGGCAAGAATGCAACCTATTTTCTTGTTTTGTCTTATTGAATATGAGGATTTTCTATTAATTTTAAGTCTCTTAATGGAAGTGATGTGCCTTTTTTTCCCCTTTTTTTCTACAGTTTTCTTACTTTTAATAGTCTGTTAATTAGTTGAATGAATTGAACTGACTAACAAATTGATTGATGATGAAAATGATTGTTAGTTGCAGCTGGAGTCTAATTTGCATGATTTTCTCACGAGTTTCAAACAAAACACACTCTCGCTGTGATAAAATTTAACATCAAAAAAATTACTGCAGCCTCACACTGTTAATCGTCTAGTTTATAAAAGACGATCTGTGATCTATTGCACCTCAGAAGGAGGCTCTTAAGCCCAGTTGATGTGTGCAGAGGAGCTTCCTCCTCAGATCAGTTAGCAATTAACTCTGTAATTACTATCCGAGGTCAGGGTTAAGCTCTGAGTTAAAGGTCGGAGCAGCAAACATTTTTATATGATCCTCTTACTCTATTATCCTTTCTCGCAGCTACAAGGTTTTACCTCATGGGGAGAATACATTACATAAAGCCCCTTGGCAATTACTCCTCAATGAAAATCCTCATGGTGTATAGTCCATATGATTAATCTGGGATCCCCTCTGCCCCTGTCCGACTGCAGCACTGTCTCTGCTTACCATGCAAGTTTCATTTTCACCTGAACAAATGGCTCCTTTAGACAAAAAGTGCCAACCTTTTACTTTTACTGGCTGCTCAGGAAAAAAAAAAAAAAAAAAACAAGAGAAAAAGAGAGGGGGTAATAACAGATATCCCAACAAGGAGAGGGGAGGGTGAGAGTTTTTTTGGAAGGTGAGGAGGGTGGGGGCTTAATAGTGTTGAATAAAGGAACATTTATTTTTGTGCTTCGGCCTGTAACAGCCTCAGGAAATAGCTCAGTCTCTTGATCGGGAGCAAATCCTATTAACTTACAGTGCTCTCACTCAGGGTAATGGGCTCCACCTTGAGACTTGGGAGAGCACTTTTCCCTCTGACACATTGATACCGGTGTCTGGAGGGCTTGGCGTTGGCGAGTCAGAACACTCGGGCAGAGACTAATCAAGTCAAACAATCTGCCGGGCCGGAGCAACACGGAGTGAGGATGTTGATATCCAGCGAGCTCATTCAGCAGGCCCCTTCACACGTTCCTAACCCAATACCGCAGGATCAGTGCACAGGATCAGTTCAACATCAGGTTATCCGAGCCCCTGAGAATTGTAAAGCGATCCCAGAGCAGCTTTTGCTTTCTCAGGAGTGATCGGAGCTGTCGGCTCTGTTATAGACCGAGAGGGCCGGGGCCAAAGGGAACTCCTCGGGTCTCTATTTATTTCTGTCCAGAAAGGGAAGGACTGTTTGTACTGTACGCCGTGAACAAAAAAACCTGAGAAGACTCAAAATGTCAAGACAACAAACTTCAGTAGAAGTTTAACAGTGAGACAGTTAAACTTGAAGTTTATTCCACTTAGATTTTCTTTTCTCATAAGATGACTTAAAGGTCTGGTGTTTTCAGTTGGTTTCAAACTTCAGCTTCACCGTTAGAGGTCACTGAATGTCGCACAGTATCACTGAACACTGAACCTAAGCCGGTGAATGACGAGGCACCTTTCTGCTCCATGCAACCCCACAGCAAAAAATCTGAACTAACCCTTTAACTTTAATGCATTGCATGCTGTTATGTATATTTATAAAACTGAGACTGATTCTAAATGAGATGAGTTCAAGGCTCAGTGTGTAATCTTCAGCGACATCTAGTGGTGAAGTTGCAGATTGCAAAGACCTGCATACATTCCACCCTCACCCACGGTGGCCACAAAAAAAACCCAGAAGTCACTCGTTGGAGCAGGTGTTTGTTTTGTCCGTTGTGGGATTTTTAGTTAAAGCTGCTGTTGATTTCAGCTCCTGCAGCTTCAGGTGAACGTTAAGTCTGGTTCACACTCAAACGCGACCGTAACGGACCCTGATGCTGCCAAGAATGAGAAGAGGACGTTCATTTTGAGCTACTAGTAACATGGTGGACTCTGTGAAAGGCCCTCTGTAGATGTGAAGTATTTCTAAAGTGACAAAAACACAGCAATTCATATTTTCAGGCAATTATACACTAATGAAAAGATAATTATGAATATTATATTCCGTTTCTGTAATCCGATCCCACTAAATAAAAAAACACACTGGACCTTTTAGTTAACAGTCCACTGGCCTCTAGTCAGCTGCACTAAATCTACTACTGTATCTGTAAAACGTAAGTTAACACAATGTTTTCTTTTGTCACGAGTCACATATTGAGACTCAAAGTAGTCTTTTCGGTGGCATAGTTGCTTTTATACTCAACATTCTGATAGCTTAAGATTCTGAGGCTTAAAATCCTGTTGTTTTGGATCATTCAAAAGTAAGTTGACATTTTTACAGTGTGTGTTTGAGGGGGAAAAATGTGGACGATAAACTTGGTTTACAGATTGTGGGTAACCACCATCCCAAAGCCAATTGGTAGAAAAACTCCAATATCTCTTAGTGAAAACAGAGGGAACCTCGAGTTTGTTATTTTCTGTCAGGAATCTGAGTTTCCAAAAAATGGCTGTAGTTGGTTTAAAGCTGCCACATGCTGTAATTAGCCTACTGCGAGCACCTCGGGAGAAATGGGAGCTCTCTATCAAAGCATAACTACTCCAATTAAGAGACTGCACTGGATTGAAAATTGCCTTTGTGGGAGGCAACATACTTCTCCACTAAAAAGCAGCAAATTGCTCATTTCAACACACATCTTTTTTTCTTTTTTTTTTCCAAGAGATGGCACCTTTCAAATCCCTTTAAAGCCACGTCTAAAGTTCACCCCATTCTTAACATGACCACATTGAATGCTGTGCGACTCCACTGATGGATCGTCTCAGTCTGGACTCGCTCATAAATCCATGTTCAGTGGCATGTTCTCCTCCTGTCACCGTTACCCCTTGTGCCTGCTGTCATCCAGCTGTCTTATGTCTGCAGAGTTACAGTGTGCACCTGTCACGTACAATTTATGGCGAGCAATTTGTTGTGTACCATGGGAGTTTCTTTAGAACTTTTCTTTTTTTTTTTCCCTTCTCTGTGTATTTGTTGCGCATTAGATACGAGCGTTTCCGAGACTGAAAAAAAAAGAGCATTCCCATATTTGGTTTTCAGATAAATTGAATGTTTACAAGCTCCGTTATGAACTTGTAAACATCATACATGATGCACAGCAAAGAAAAGAGTAAACAGAGAACATGTCTTTTGTAATTTATGCTTCATAGTTTAGTTTATAAAGTTCCCAGTTACCTACAGCGTCACTGCAGCCGGGGTCAACAAAAAAAACCAACTTTATTCTGTAACAACAAAACAAGACAAGACAAGCTCCTCACAATACAGTAATTATCATATATATAATTAAATGACTTCAGTTCCTTTAAATACCTTCCTTTACGATTTACTGATTACCATGCAGTTTAATTAGTGTCATAGTTTTAACAAAAGAAATACTTAACTGTACAGCTCTATATGTTCATTCACACATCATTCATCAACCAATTAAAATCCATAAATCTTCTTTTTCAATGCATTAAGTTTCATGTAATCGTAGTCCTTTAGTGCATTTAGAAATGTGAAAACAACTTCACATTGTAAAAGTTCCTTTAATTGGTTTAGCTGCGACATAGTGGTCGCTAGTCTTCTTAAGGTCCATAAAGAACAAAAACTGTAAATACAATTATACACAGTTACAATGAAGCTGAAAATGACCTGATTTAAAAAAACCCCCAAACATCTGTAAAAACACAGGAGATGAAACAACAGATAAAACTGTTCAGAAGATTCCCTCAACAATATTTAAAACTGAGGTATTATGTGATTTTCCTAAGGTTTTGTTTTGTTACCTGACGTTTACAGATTAGGTTATTTAAACAGTGAACTCCTCTTCTGAACGGATGGTTTGGACTTGAACGCAGGACGCTCCTGTTCGTCTCTCGTTTCAAACCCAAAGCAAATGTTGGTGCTTTTAAACTGTATTTATGTGTTTGTTATTGGAACCGTGATGGCAGTCTCCGTGTAACATTTTAACCCTTATCACTCCTGTGAGCACAATATCGCAGGAAAACCTTGAGGAAAATGTCTGAATTTAACACAGGCATTCACGTGAACTCAAGGACAAACGGATTTGAATTTTGTGGCCAAAGGTCAAGGTCACTGTCTCCTCATTAAACATTTTTGCGTAAGGGTCACCTTCACTGTGGCAGCATAATGTTGTGTAAAAACACTTATCTCTTCTTTATTCAACACCATAGTCCTCTGTAAAACAGTCTCTAAGTGCATACATATGCATATGTTTCTCACTGGAACTGATTCAATCATACATGCCAATATAGTTGATGAATTCCATTTCACCAAAAACTACACTTAATATATTCCTTCAGAGTCTTCATTACATACATAACGTGAGTCTGGACAGACACGGATGTAAACTGTAACTCGACTTGTTGGTGAAGTCAAACAACCACAAGGTGTTAATTCTAGTTTGATTAAATTACGCAGTTTAAATTAAAATTGGCATATTTAAAGTGCCGTGTGGTTTATTTAACACATTTGCTTTGTGCATAGTGGATGTTAATAAAGTGATAATGTAGTGCCGTGGTCCGAGGAGGCTGGAATAGGATTGTTTAACCTCATATTACTGTAGCCATTATAATCTTCTGACGGCAGTCATGTGAGACTTCTAAAGTGTGACTGAAATGTCACTCGCTGCTCTACATTTCCATACAAATTACTTTGTCAGATGCTAAATTGTCATCTTTAGGCTCATAACATCTTCACTTGTCACAATCAAATCTATCTGATTATCTTAAAAATTCACCGTGACTGAGTTCGAGGCAAACCTGCAATTAGTCGTCGATAACTTATTGGAGGTGCGTGTTTTTCTCTGGACAGCGATGTTATTGGCTTGCGATGAGCTGTCAGCAGCTTTGTTTGACATAATAAAAGGAAATGAATGCACAGCAATTAGACGTTTGTTCTGTGTTATTGTTGCACGACTGCTCTGCTGCTGCTTGTGCTCTCAGCCAGGATTATCGGCCCTAAGAGGGGGAAGCGTTACAAAATGACAGCCTCTCATGTCGAACAAGTCAAGCTGATTCAGTGAATATTGAGGAGGTTCCCACCACATGTTCTCCTGCATGTTAAGGGAGCAGTGTTAACCTTGTTTTGATTTGCATCTCCTTAGCAATTAAGATAATACGTCGTAATTAGAATTTTAATGTACCGCTGTGAGATTTTTGATAATTATACAGAATTCTCCGTGGTGATTTTCTCTTTGCCTGCTCGTCTTCACAGATGAATTCATGGCTGATTAGATCACTGCTCTAATCAGATTTGAGTTACATTGTAAGAAATCTTCCCACATGTCTCTGTCAAGCTGAGTTACTCAGTGTAACTGTGAAACGGTTAATGTGATAACACATATGTTAGTGAGTTTACAAATTGGGCTTCAGTGAGCAGCAGGTTCCTCCAAAACAGATCATAAGACGTGGTGAAAATGCTGTGTTACACCTCCATGCAATGACGTTTAAAGGCCACTTAGTTTATCACGTCTACTGTCCCTTTTCTCTTATTGTGTGTCTGATGTCTAAAGGCCTTGAGTCAGTGCTACGCATTCTTTGTTTGAAATGTCCCAGAAGTCATATAGTTTCTATTTTCTTAGACTTTATCAAGCTTTGCTGAAAGGCTAAGATTCAGCTTGTCATTCGCCACTTGTTCTGGTCTAAAGCATCTTCAGGATCTGTGTTGGCTTAACACATGTCGTCCTGGAGCTATTGGAGCTGGGATTTCTTCGGTCCGTCTTGAGGGTCCTTGCCTTGGGGGCAGACATCATCCACCTGTCTCCGTGGGTTGCTGTAGTTACGACATAGGTCAGTAGATCAGTAAGAATGTAACCGTGCTGGCGACGTGGCTTCCAGTGCAGAAGTATGAGGAATGGGGGTCCATTATCTCATTCACGATGTATTTTTTGGTCTTTCCACTGACTGATGATTTCTATGTTGCCCCCTCATGGCGCGCCCTGCACCCCCATCACTCTGGATTTGACGTTGCCGTCGTGTAGTGGGTGGCGAGTGATGCAAAAGACACGAATCCAAGTGGAATCACGTTTCAAACCACCTCCAAAAATCGCATTTAATTTATTTTTCTGCCCAAACTCTCTAAAATCAATTTGGATACAATCTGGATGTGCCAAAAAACTGGGCTGGCAAACATAACAAGGTCTTTGCTATTGACTTGCTAAAATTACCATATTATGCAAATTGTACAGTGCAAAATGTTTGTCTGTTTATCAGGTACTGTAGCACAACTTGCACTTGCTTACAGCTTTACAAATGCACAAGAGGGCTGCTTCTTTCAAAACAGCATGAACGGAACTTTACTGGCTGTTAAAGGCCCTCCACACCAAGATCGATATCCACAACAGTAACTCGAAATCTAACGTTTTTAAAATCGTGGACTGTACAACTACAACGACGGCAAACAGTGTCATTAGGATCACGTTCAGAGTGATTTGAAGAATGATAGAAACACCGACAGACGTCACGTTAGCTCCGCATTTAACGTTCATCTTATTTTACTAATAAGAGCATGAATGACAACACACAAACAAGACAAGCTCCTGACAATACAACAGCCATCATATATATAATCCAGTGTCTTTAGTTCCTTTAAATACCTTCCTTTATGATTTACTCCAGTGAAAATCTATGAATCTTCTTTTTCAACGCGTACAGTTTCATGTAGTCGTGGTCCTTCCTAAGTCACGTTTAGAAATCAGAAAACAACTTTACTGTAGCACTATGAAAGTTGACTATAAAAGATCTTTTAAGTGGTTTAGCTGCAACATAGTGGTTGCTAGTTTTCTTTGTGTTCCTAAAGAGCAGCAAATACAAACAAGAGTTAAAATCGATCACGAAAATTGAAAATGAGCCAATTTCAACAAATATCCAAACATCTGTAAAAACAGGTCTAAATAGATATGTACGGAACGAACAGCACAGCGGATAGAAAACAGATAGAACCGTCAAGGAGATTCTGACAGAGCAGTGTTTTTTGTTTTGCTACATTATCAAATAAACAGCATCTTTTTCTGTTTACAGATCAGTTATTGTTGTTTTTATCGATGTGAATAAGAAAACCGTTAAGTAAACAAACACAAACAAATACACATTTGTATTTCTGAGTGCAGCGTACGGCAGTAACAGGCCATCAGTATTCACTGTGGGGCTCCCACACAGCTGGAGAACACCACTGTTTACAGAGCGTTATCATTCATCAGTGCGGACGGCCCTTTAGTCCAAAAATTACAACTATAGCTGTGTTTAAGAGTGAAATGGTGTTTTAACAATCACTCGTAACCAGGCCGCTCTGGAGCCTGAATACTATGATATATGAGAGGGTTTGTAGCCTGGCGACTAAAATAACAAAATTACAGATCAAATCAATCAAGATGTAACAATAGTGCCGGTTTAATGTTTTTACTGTTCCACGTGTCCTTCATGCAGGTGAAAAAAACAAAGTAGTATCATAGATTCAAGCTGTAATTTGTGGTTTAACGGGTCAAAATGTGCACAGATGAGTCTGTACACTCACCATGTAGCACAGGGATCATCCATCATAATGCATGTTTTATCAGCGTACCTGGCCTTGATGCCTTATCTGCAGTTGTTTGATTGTTGTGTGTCTTCTTGCGCCGTTTCTAGCGGCTTGTTTTTATTCTGCGAGAGACAGCAGCCAATATTCCCCTTGGCCTTTTCACTACAGCAGCACAAAGCAGTCAATATTGGCAGGAGAATATTTTCTGGCCCCCAAGTTGCCACAGTATCAATACTTGAGGACGATAACAGGAGCCAGGGTAAATGAACAGAGATCTGCAAAGAAAAACTAAACCTGAGACCTCTTTGTGGTGCGAAATTGGCCACCACAAAGGAATTAATGACGGATCCTTCCAGCATAATTGTCTAATTATGCCGGGCAGATGGGGCACTGCTTTAACTAGGACACATTGTGCTACCTCTCCAGACTCTCCACAACAAAAGGCAAACCAGTGTGACAGCCTCTTCAGCAGCGAGTGGGAGGGAGAGTGAAAGAAAGAAAATAGAGAGAGTGGAGAGGAGAGGAGAGAGGAGGGAGGAAAAAAACTGGGTCTGTCACTGAGCCATTCCTCCACTCGATATGTTACCACAGAAACAAATGTATGGTGTAAACACTGCGTGGATCACAGCTCCTGGGAGGTGAATCACTGCAGTGTAATGAGGTTGGTTTACATGCTGCTTCTCAGCTTCCCACCCAGGCTAACTCAATACTTAAACCCTCTAATTAAAGAGAATCGGCCGCTCGATAATTGATCACATCGGCTGCCTCGGCATACGCCCGCCGTCACTGCGAGGCTTCACGCCACTGTTTATTAGAGCTGTCTGCCTACTTTGTCTCCCGGGATGGAAGAGAGAAGGCGAATGTAACAGGGGAGGTGTAGGCAAAGGTAAACATGTAAAGAAATTAAATCTTAAAAGCTGCCGTTGGAGTAGCAGGGGAATATCACATTTCAGTTTTTGTCTCGTGGGTCTGTCATGCTCTGCCGCAGGAATACTGTGGACGCATTATTCCTGCATCACGCTGTTATTAAAGGGGCATTAAGTAATTCATGACTTGTATTGACCTCTATCTGCAACCAGCAGCAATTACAGCAACACATACTAGACGCTGTGTCCCAATTCCAAACTACATAGTGATTATATGCCTGTTTTGAGTATATTTATTCATTCAACCTTTACTTTAACTTGAAATGCAGCGAGGGTAGATGTTTAATTTACAAGACAGACGAGTAAAAGCCGCAGGAATCACAAATATGAAACGCAAAGGTACTTAATAGAAACATAATGGCGATAATAATAATGATAAGGCAACTCAGTAAAACAATAAAACCTTAAGAGCAATTAAAGCGTTTAAAAATTAAAACAAATGAATCAACTGAACTATACAGTGAACTGTTGAGTTAATTACACAGAAAATGCATGACAAAATGAAGTGTGTTTTTCAGAATATGGGCAAAAACAGGAATATTTTGGGCATGTAAAGTGCAAATGTAGTCCATAAAAAGTGCAGGAGGCTTCATGATGCTCTTCATCAACAGTTAATGTTTGTGCTGCTCTCAGCTTTGCAATAAAAGCAAAGCGACAGAAAATGCTTAACAAAATGCTCAAACCTCACAGGTCGTGAAGCAGTTTTACTACAGGTATATTATGGTAACTTATGAGTCTTGAGCATCTGGTACTTCAAATAATGACTGTTTTGAATCTTAAGGTTCAAGGAATAAACTCTTAAGGTTAATGAAAGCATTTACAATATAAAGCAAACGAGTTAAAATAACCAAACGTGCTTTATTTTTGACCGACCTGTTGTTGGTCAGTGCAAAGCTACTCACAGCTGAAAAAAAGGCTAATTGCAGATGGTGGTGACACAGCGAAACAAAGAGATCACACAACATAAAAATATGTGCTAAATCCTTAAAAAAATGTTTTAGTTTCATCCGTAGCAGCTTCCCAAAGTTGCATGGCGGCAGATGCCCATTGCCTGAATTCTTGTCTCACTTCAAGTCCAGAAACACCTAATATGTGCTGCACACTGGGCTGCAAACCCGAGCATGCATGCAGCCCTGCTCATTAATGTAATTGCTCATGCCTCTGTTACACCAGTGCAGATGTTCACGTACTTGTTGGTCTCTTACATCCTGCCCGGCCTCATTTTGAAAAGGCTGAAATAATGGCCACCCACACGCGGCGATGGTTAGTTTTCAGGAAGCCGCGACAATTTAACATCGTAACGCAACGTCTTCTTACGTTCTCGATTCAGTGTCTTTCCTGTTATCTGTCAAAACGTACTCATACTAACACAATAGCATAGGTCCATTTCCATTACCTCCCCAAAGAAAAAACCAAACCCAAATTTGTGGCCACAAAATACTGTTGAAAGCGTTAAAAACTACTACATGGTTGCATTTCATTTGACAGTGCCACGGTGAAGGTTTGGTTTAGGCTCAAAGACAACTTGGTTAGGGTTAGGAATAGAACACAGTAAGGGTCGAAATATGAAAGTTACATGATGTATGTTACAAAATGAACAGAACATTTAAATATGGTTGGAAACAGAACACAAACACTGGTCTCTTGTGTAGAAGTGCACAGAGTTAATCAATGTTCCCAACTTCCTCCTCCTAAGGTTTGTCCCTGTTCAACGACGTCACCTGACTCGGTTCTTAATACCTGTACTTATTCATACAGAGGTCACCAAACAACTGCGAGACGTCTGTAAATGCCGGTTGTTTTGAACAACCAGTATTGTTGTTTTTCTGATGAGGTTGGGCTGATGCATTCGTGCAGATCTGGTCGTAAATCAGCAGCTGCTTAACACATTCTCAGCATGATGTGGACGTAACAGTTGGTGGCGTTCATGTATTTGTAACCTGCTTTATCAACCACTGCAAAAGAAAAGAGTGAAAAACACGTGAAAGTGACACTGTAAACAATTACATCTATATTTTGATGGTGTTTTGGTCAGCTTTTCTGTAATGACACATGAGCAAAACCTGCAAAAAAAGGTGGTTTTTGTTGTTTGATTTGCTACGCTATAAAGTGCAAATGTGTGTGAACGCTGCTCAGACGTCAGGCTGGTTTTTATTTTCACCTTAACCTTAAAACCTAAACACACGAAATTATTGTTCTCAAGGTACAATTTGAAAGTTTTACCATTTTCAATTTTATTGCAGCAATGTAAGCAAAATAACAAAAAATATTTAATGAAACGCTCAAATCTTGGCAGTTTTTAAGTAATTTTACTACAGTTATATTAAATAATCTTAAGAGCATCTGGTACTCCAAATAAATACTGTTTTGAATCTGTTTTTTGGGAAGAATCTGAAACTTAATAACTTAATATTATCAAATCCCCCAAAACTTGATGCTTTTCTGTGTTTAAAACCTAAAAATCTCTGTCTTGGATGTGTGCATGTATTTGAAGAGTGTGTTACGATGGGCAGCTCTTTCTTTGCAGCGCGTCCTTTGTACCGTACGTCGGTTTTGATGGTTATTATTGACCTGTATTACAGGATCCATGGCTTGGTTTTGAAACAGGCAGTGACGGCACCGACTATTGAGCATTTGCAGGACCTTTGACTTATAGATTTCCTTTGACTCCCCGTGACGTGAGGTAATTGCTGACTTTCAGAAATTGATTCACGGAAAAGCAAATGTATCATCAAGGCTGCCTGACTAAGAGGAGGAGGGGATGGACCGAACGTGTTACAAGGTGACAAGACAGACGAGGAAACGCGGCTGCGGGAGAACCAAAACATGCATGTATGTGTAGTAAATGGGTCTGGAGTAAATACCCAGAGTACACCTGCAGCGCAGACAGAGCGGGTTATTACAGACGGACCTGAGCAGGTGTGGTGGAGTCGAGGAAGATGTACGACTACAGTCAGTCCGTTGAGCTAATTTTTCAGATTTTTGCTTCTTTGTTTGTTCTCTACGGCGACTATAAACACAGCAGCTGTACCGAAATGAGTTACTTGAAGTCTTTACCGAGTCTGTTTTAATCAAATCAGGTACATTTATATACCTCAATATCACACAGTAGCCTCAAGGGGCTTTATAGTCTGCACAATATACAACGATATCATTTTTTAAATATTCTATAAACCCATTGATTCCATTTGCTCTTCTAGAATGTCTACATCCATGATTACAGAAGAGTAACAGCAAAAAATGGAATTATTCTGACTATAAATACAATCAGATGTTAATACCTATTGATTATGTTCACCTCAGCAGGCTTTAATGATGATAATATAATAATATGTGATCCCTGTTAGTTTCTTGTATTAATTCAGTGAACGTTACCGTCTGCTTATTGGTCCACACATGCAGACACACACATCAATTTGTTAAATCTGTTTCCATTGCACTTATTTGCATTGATCTTTTATTGATACACCAACTTTTCCACCTTTTTTGTTGCATTTTTTTTTCTTTTTTATGCACAAGTTGAACATGCAACGTAAAACAGCTAAACGTACCTATTCTCTTGTGTTTGGAACGTAATTGAGTTCTGAACGGGAAGACTTCCTGGTCCATATTTTTGTTTTCTATGACTCGACTAGAATGGGGTTGTTGATGTGATGAAATACTTTCACTGGCACAGGAGATAAAAATTAATGTAATTATTCAGTATTTAATTGTTTCGCAAGGACCTATTTTTTTATAAGCTTAACTTTCACATTGTAGCCTCAGTCTGAAATTTTCGCTGCTGTCTCTTTAAGAGACAGCCCGCTCTTTTCTGATTGGCCAACCTCCCGAAGCCTACCTAGCAACCAGCTGTGAGCCCCGCCCTGTTCTTCCACCGACTCTGTAAACAAACAGAGGCAGAAGAATTTGACTTCTTTTTCTGCTCGTTTGTTTGGAATAAAAACTTTACAAATGACCTGTACACGTTGGAGCCTGAATCCGACGTGGAATGTGAGAGTGGACAAAAGGAACGACGACATTTGATTCTTTACCTGCTTGTTGCGGAACATAACGGAGGATTTAGCCTTTTAATCATTAGCTTATGACTATGATTATATACTTGTCTTTGCTATTAAGCATATGTGTAGGAACTGTGCTAAACGCAGACTGAAGTGGAAAACATTTATGGACATCTGTGATGAGCTAAGGTCAGGAAAGTCGAAAAAACACTGGAAACAAAGTGTTCAGAGCAGCTGAAGCCTGCGCTTCGTCTCACGGGGATTAGTTTTACATATGTTCACCTCATGTCTTGAAACTTTGACCATCTTTAACGCGAACATCCAACATCAGAGCATTATATATGACAAAATAAAAGCAAAATATGCCCCTTTATTATCCCCTTATGCCTTTATTACCTTGTCAGAGATCTACTAGTTACAACATTGCAGCTATGAATAGTAGTTATTAAGACTTTAAGTGGAGTCCTAATTATTAGATTTGTTCTCTAAGTTACATCTCATTTGTATTTATGATCTTTAAAGCGGCCTGAACTCGACCTCAGGCGAATAATTATAGTTTTCCTTGTCCTGATGTTTTTGTACAGAGTGATCTGATCAGTCTGTCATGTCTGTGCACTGGCAGCGACCCATTTGGCACCTCACCAGAGAGAAACATATTATTACAAAGTGGGTGTAACTTCCTTATGCCAATCACAAAGTGCTGGTTTGGCATTTCTGAATTCCTGCGGCTGGCAGCTGTTAGCGATTTTTCTGACAACCTTTTAAAGGAGCCTGCTGGGGTTTTCCCATCATTAACAATTATATATATATAAGGAAAAAAAAACCCACAGACTGTAACTTTAAGAGCAGAAGAACAGACGCTGTAATGCAGTTCAATAGAAGGGAGCTTTGTGAAATGAGGCAGACAAATCACTCAATACAGCACCGCAAACTGCAGCTGAAAACACAACACAGTCAAATTAACACCTAGTTGAGATTTTTTTTTCTTTTGTTACTCCAGAGAAATTTTGTTGAAAGCTCTTTTTTTGGGAACACCCTGACACATATTCATACCTGAAAGTCGCTGCCAACAATCTGAAGTGCTGCCTCTGACCAGAAGGTTTTAAATAAAGGTTATTTATAAGGTATTTATTTTTATATAGAAAGATTTTTCTGTGCTGGTGTGAGCCTAGAAGCAGCTTGTCACCACCGCTCGGTGTTTCGGTGAAGCTCTGTAGTGGGGTTTTTTTTTGTATTTTTGTGCAGGTTTAACGCAAGGAATGTCATTAAAGTAAAGTCTGATTATGATTATTTGTCTTTATTAAATACTAAACAGACTAAATACAACCAAACAATCAAATTAATTAGACTTAATTTGTATAGCACTTCTCAAACAAATTAATGCAATTCAAAGTGCTTGACAAGTGACTTATAAAACGTTAATAAAAGATAATACAAACAACAATAAAATAACATCATGAAATGTTACACGGCATATTTGTCCAAGCTTCCCTGATTGAAACGTGCTGGTTTAATTAATATTCACCAGCACCACAGACCTCAGCCTCCAACGTGAACACACAGTTGAATCAACAGCTCTCTAAATGAGTCTAAACAAATACTGACAACTGACTGCATAATTTCAATCATAAATGGTCGATAATGATTATTTACTTGGGTTTAAATTCGTCAGAGGACATTCCTCATTTATTTGAGACCTGATTAAATATTTATTACGAGCTACATTTCAAGACGTCGTGGGATTATTTCGTAAAACTCAGACACTCGTGTGTCATCTCGTCTTTGTTTGCATTCGGGGATAGTGATATGTCGAGGACAACGTCAGAATCGTTTGAGAAAAATGTCATAATATTACTAGAATAAAGTTGTGATATTTTGAGAATAAAGTTATTTTATTCACGTGAAGTTTTGTAAATAGAAATTAAGAAGTTAAGTAATGATGTAGTGTCATGTAACGCAACAAAACGGTGAGTCTTCATAAAATACAAACA